>CANXYI012029945.1:0-11485 GCA_948208565.1 Hura crepitans
CTTCGAATGGCCTAATATTTTGGCACTACTTGTAGCAATAAAGGGCATAGTGATTTGTACATATGGTTTTGCGTTGCAGATTAGTCCTTTTTCAAATGGCTGCCAACCGTTTATCTTAATGAAATTGATATTTGCCCCGTACGTGATCAAATGTGTTATTTTATTGAAAATAATGTAAAAATATTTTTATAATAATTATAAAGGTATTAAAATGTCTCTATTTATGGGTTATTTTTAACTTCAAAATGATTTAAATTGGTTTCAGAATAGATATTAAGAATGAAATTTCACCCCATTTTCCCCATATTTTTATTCACTGACTTGAGCAAGTCTAATTGAACCTTCTAAATAATCACTGAGCCTGCAATTGCATGGACAAGATTGCAAAGACTAGTAATTTGCTTCCATGAAGATTGAAAAATTTTTAACTTGTATCATCCGAAAAAAAAAATGGGCCAGAATGTACAATTGTCCCATCATCACCTGTCACAAAACAATCAACAAACCCTAAAACCCTTTGAATCGTTGTTTTATAATGTATTATATCAATAGTACATGTGTTTAAATTGTTACTTTAATTTTTTTCACTTCGTTCTCGTTTACTCTCTAAGAATACAAAATTACAGTTAATTATACTTAGCTTTTATCATATTTTGAAAAAATATAGCAAATTATACTATTTACTAAATATAACAAACAATAAAATTTATTCAAATATTATAGTCAAAGAATAGTATTTTATAATACATAATGATATATTATGAAAACGATAACATACAATAATCCAAACAGAATCTAACACTCTATTTGATTGATTATTCTTAATTTTTATAATGTATTATTATATGTAGTATTATATTATAATCTATTATTTTGTATATACATATTGTTTTCTTTACTATATTGTATGCTACTAATTTATAACATTTTTTTATGTAAATAGAGATTAATTTAGTTAAATATCCTTAGGAATGAATCAAAATGAAAAATAATGAGTTAAATTAAAATATTAAATAATTAATAAAACAGAGAAGAGAAAAAAAATATAATAATGCAAAAGCACTAACATATTTTTCATAATTACAATAAAAATATATATTGTTCTCCATACAACAATACAATGCCATACAATCTAAAACAATAATCCAAACAAGAGACCGCGGATTCTATTTTGCCTACGAAGTACAAACCCTCCACTACCGCCATCGCATTCTAATTACCCATCATCAGTTGACCTCTTGCTCCGCATCCACGGCCACTCAATCGTAACTCATCGCCGCCACCCCACATCAGCAGTCGTATCCCGCCATAGGCACCTGTTCCCAACCAAATACAGCTCGGCTTTTGACCGCGGAATTTTTTATCAGTCTTCCTTGTGTTTTGTTTCTTCGAGCATCTACGCGCCGATAAAGTTCTATATTTAGTCTCTCCTCATCAGTAGTCCGGTATCAGTAACTCATTTTTAACCTCGAATTTTCGCTAAATTCCCTTACTTTATTTTCGACGTGATCAGATAAGCAAACATGAAATTGGATGTGGACGTGTTAAGGTACCTCTCCAAAGATGATTTTAGGGTTCTTACCGCTGTTGAGATGGGCATGAGGAATGTACGCAATCGTCCTTTCAAATCTATAGTATTTCATATTTCCTTCGATAATTAATCCTGTCTGATAAGTTTCTCCTTTTTCTAACAGCATGAAATTGTACCTTCTGATCTCATTGACCGTATTGCTTCTCTCAAGTATGCTCTTTTTCATTTTATTTCTGTTCTTCTACTCCGCTGCTCTTGATGTTACTAACTTAATGATTATTGTAGACATGGAGGCACGTACAAGGTTTTGAAAAACTTGCTTAAGCATAAATTGTTGCACCACGATTCCTCCAAATGTGAGTCGAAATGCATAGCAATATCTACATATTTACTGTTTGAGTTTTGCCAATTTGTTTAGTTATCTTTGTTTTATGGATGTAGATGACGGGTTTCGCCTCACCTACCTTGGCTATGATTTCCTTGCGATTAAAACAATGGTTAATCGCGGAGTATTTGCAGCTGTTGGTAGGCAAATTGGAGTTGGAAAAGAGTCTGGTATGTTTTCATGCTAGAGAAAAGTGTTCTTTTTATTCTTTATTTTGCTTATATTATTCTGATTTTGATAAGCATTTTGTTCTTTTCATTTTGTTGAAGATATATTTGAGGTTGCTACAGAGGAGGGTACTGTATTGGCTATAAAGTTGCATAGACTTGGTAGAATTTCTTTCAGAGCTGTCAAATCTAAGCGTGATTACTTAAGGCATCGTAGTAGTTATAATTGGCTCTACTTGTCTCGACTTGCCGCACTCAAAGAATTTGCTTTCATGAAGGTTTCGCTTTTGTCTTTGTGATGAAAGTTCTTTGACTTTGTGGGGGCGACGGTTATTGGAACTGGTGCTTACTTAATGTGCTTGCTGGTGCAGGCTCTGGAAGAACATGGATTTCCAGTTCCGAAAGCTGTGGATTGCAATAGGCATTGTGTTGTTATGTCGCTTGTTCAAGGTTATCCGCTGTAAGTTAAACCTCCATAATTGTGCATTTATTTATCAACACTTTATTTTTCCTGTGTTGACCCACATGTTCGCATGCTGCTGTGACTTAGCTATGAATATTATGGATTGTTAGCTCCAATTGTTGTTGCAAGATGTATGTTGACTGCTTAATATAAAAGATTTAGAATGCACATTTATGTATAAAGAAATTTTCTTTTGGATATATATCTTAATATTGTTATTTAAAATCTTGAAAAGCAAAAATGAAGTGTGGATCTTGACTGTGTATTGCTTGTATCGCTTACTTGTACATTTCCTTTGCTCTTTCTTTCTCGCTTTCCTTTCTGAAATAATTTGGCTTTATCCAACTAATTGATTTTTCAGTTTTACTTTCTTGAACAACGGATTCACAGTTTCTCTATAAAAATAGTGTGCAGGTGAAGCAATTGCAAAACCCAGAAACAGTTTTTGAAACAATAATTGGTCTTGTTGTTCGGCTGGCAGAACATGGTCTTATCCACTGTGATTTTAATGAATTTAACATCATGGTATGCACTTTAGCCACTTCTTATGCCATACTCCAACTCTGAACCTGTTTATGCTATGTGATCAATTTTGATGTAATTTCTGCTTTCTGCACATTTTCATTACTTTATATTTTTTGCATAGGGCCTATGATTTCGTGTCATTTAGTTTCATTGCATTTATTAGATTGGATCATTGCTCACCACTTTTATTGCCAAAAATCCTATGAAATTTTAATTTCAGCTAACTTATAAATGTTTATTTTGTGCTTAATACGGTTCTTAATAGATTGATGACAACGAGAAGGTTACAATGATTGATTTTCCTCAGATGGTGTCTGTCTCTCATCGAAATGCTCAAATGTAAATCATTCCCTTCTCCAATACTTCGTTAACTGCTTGTTGAGTCACTTTAACTATTCACTATTGTTTCAGTTGTATCTCTGTTCATTTATTCTTGTTTTTTTTGCACCCAATTTTCAGGTATTTTGATCGCGATGTTGAATGTATATTTAAGTTTTTTAGCAAGAGGTCAGTTACAATGCTTATATGATTCTGGGAAATTTGAGAAATAGCAACGTACTTTGAATTGCCGTGGAAGAATTAGAAGTCTAGCTTTTCTGGCCTCTTGAGAAAATGTCATTAAAGAATTTCATTTTTTTTCTAGATACTTATTTTTAAGAAAACTTCATTCCTCCTCCAGTTCTAGTTTTTTAAAAATTTTATGCTGCATTTATAAAGATTTTATTCCAAGATTCATAAAGTTCTGTCTTGAAGAAAAAGAGAAAAAAGAAAAAAGGAAAGAAAATACCTCCTGCAGTTTTAATGTCAATTTTTCTGTAATAATTTTGGATCTCAGTCTGCCAATGATCCTACTATTAATTTCCCTTATCAAAATTTCCTTGGGTTTGTAGCTATTTTATGATGTTATTGTTCATGGGCTGAGATATTTTCTGTATGCATGATATTTACTTTGTTTCCTCTATCCCCAGATTTAACCTGTCCTTTCAAGAATGTACAGTTGAGGATGGTGATTCAGAGGCTGATGCAGATGAAACTGGCAGACCTTCCTTTTCCTCTATATCCAAGTCAGCTGGTTTTCTTGACAAGGAACTTGCTGCCAGTGGGTTTACAAGAAAAGATCAGGATCACATTGAGAAAGTATGGTGAAAGATATCCCATTAAATTATTGACTTTTGTTCAGCTAATGTTTTTTACTTCTGTTCTCCCAATTGAATATCAAAATTTTCCTATTTCGGAAGAGTTCTATGTTCAATTTCTATTAAAATTTGGAAGGGCAGTAAGGACTTCATTATTTTTAGCTGTCCAATTTCTAGTACCTCAAATTCCTAAAGTGTGACATTGAGTAATTCGGAAGCAATTCTATGCATTTGTCCTATTGCAGGCAGCCTTCTTTTTGCTTGGACATTTTCTTTTCCTTCTTCCATCCCTTAGCACTGTTGTTCTCTCAAAATTTTTTGTGGAAATTCTCTGTTTGCTTAATAATTTCATGAAAGCTACTTTTGATATTTTATTCTATTCACTCGTATCTTCGTTGTAATGGGATGGGAGGTGAGGTGTTGGACCCAAACTTCCAAAAATGCATTAGCATCTCTGGCCGTTCCTAATATAATATTCTTTTCAACCTCACAGCTGGTATCTATACTATTTCGGAGTTTTAACCTCACTTCAAATGATATGCTTTCAAAATTACATTATCTTTATCTTTTTTTTTTCCAGTATCCTGGGTTTAGCCTGTGTTTTGGTTTAGCATGCATTATCAAATTTTATTCTTCTGAATATTTTATATTACCATTTTCCGACATATTGCTTTTATTTATTTTTTTCACACAGTGCATTGAAGGTGAGAATGAGAAAGATACAGGATCTGACACTGAAGGAACTACAGATGAAGAACATATATTGGAGTCAAACGAGCCAACCATAAGGAAATTAGATTCTTTGCACTTGCTGGAAAAGGTATATGCTTTGCTTGTTTTTACTCTCATTTGTTGATCTGACTAAAAGGTTGCTGCATATATGACAATTTCTAAGAAAAAGGAGCATATTTATTGAAGTATTATGTTTGTTGTTGAAGCCTTACCTTAGTCATTGATCTTGGATCAAATTGCCATCAATTTAAATATGGAGCAGAAGAAATAGATTGATATATGAAAATTATTAGCTCCCGAGTTTTTCATTGACATGCCAGTAATGTTTTGGGGAAAGCAGTAAAATGACCGAGCTGACTCCCATATGTATTCAGTTTCTATCTTTCTTTTCTCTGTAATATATTACATGCCTTTTGCTGTTGGATGGTTGTAATGTTTGGTTTCTCTTTTCTATTTTATGTCTGTAATCTGCCATGTGCCTTCTTTTCTATTTTCCTGCTTGACGCTGTAAGTTGTAAACCTTTTTTTCTTTTTTTGGAAATACAACACAGGAAGAGTGTACTTCAGAATCTGGTGAAGTAGATGGTAATCAAGGAAGCTGTGAAGCAGACAAAACTAATGGGTCTGGAACACAAGTGAGCGAAAAGGTACAATCATTTCGTTCAAGTTGTATATTTCATGTTGATTTGAACTACTCGCGACATATACTAACCAAGGAGCGGAGCTAGCTTTCTTGGTAATTGGGTGTACAGTAGTCACTATACTTTGTCTCCTTTTTTATATGTATTTAATTGCTAAGCATTAATTTTGTTCTAATAAATCCATTTAGATAATTTTTGATCTTGGATCATTTTCTTTAATCCTAAATGCTAATTGCGGGGTCAGCTCTTTAATCTGGTTTAATTTTCTCGGTCATAATTAGCAAACAAAATCCTATAATCGACCAAATACTCCGTTTACTACGGTGCCTCTTTTTTGGTTTTTTTTCCCTCCAGGAAGAAAGTAGCGAGGACGCGAATGAAAATGATGCTGAACTGGTCAAGCGTCTTAGTAAGCAAAGAAGACGAGCCATAGCAGCATCTCATAGGGGACGGAGGAGTCTTGCTTCCAGAAATTCTTACAAAGACAAGGGTGGTAAATCCTCGCAGAATTCTAAAATTCAGAAACAGTTGAGCATCTGGTGAATTATACGGAAACTACCTTGTGGTCTTGGAGCTTTGACTGAGTGCTCTGTGGCAATGATTGGAGAGACATTCGTTATCCTATCCCAACTTGAAAGAGGAGAAACCTGAGCAAATATGGCTAAGAGTTTGTTGATTATAGTTGGTCTTCCCTGACTGCAAGAGAGGGATGCTTGCAATTTTGCCCAATTTAAGAGAAAACTTTGCTTAGTGAATAAACCTGGAGGTTATTCCATCTTTAAGAATTTATTGTTGAATGCTTTTCCAATTTTTGTTAGAAAGAACTCAACTTCATCAAGTTTGTTGAAACGGGACACAAGTATCATCCATTCTGAGCTGGGTTTTGATAATTAATGCTTTTGTTTGTATCCATAATCCAAAATTTCATGATGAAGCTAACAATTATCATGTTCTTTCAATCTTCGTCCTTGTATTTTTGAGGAAGGAAGTGCATGCACCGACTTCTACGAAGAAAAGCATGTACTTTGTTGGTAAATAGATTGGCGTAAAATATATCCAGCTCTTTGTTTAAACAGATTCTACTACAATAAATTACGTGTCCATAAAGTAAAAGATCATTTTTTTTATGCAACAATTTATTATTTACTTGATTTATAAATAAATTCATACCTCCAATCCAGATAATCATACTTGTTATTTTCACATCCAGAAAGGTGCACATTAAAAAAAAAAACTATCTTCCATAAGCTATTACAATATAAATTTTACTGAATTATTTTATTAGAAAAATTAGAGAGGTAATTGTAATAACTGATGAGAGGATATTATATTTGAAAAATAATAGTAATTTGGCAGGATTTAAATTGAAAACTTAAAAATTTCGAAAAAAAATTGAAAAATTAAAAAGATAAAAAATTAAGAACAGTAGGTGGAAAGATAAATGATGGTACCCTCTCTCTCCTAGTCATTGAAACGTGCAGCCAAATGGGGGTGGCGAATAAAAAAAGAGCCTCACGGCTTCCACACCTAAAGGTCTCTATGACATGGCATCCAATGAACTGTGAGTGATCCTCTGCTTCATTCACTTGATTCATCTCTGCATCCTTTTCGTACAAAAATGGCAGATAAAGGAATCCTGCTGGGGATGGGTAATCCTCTTTTGGATATCTCTGCTGTTGTAGACGAGGACTTCTTAAAAAGGTATGTAAAGTTTCTTTCTTTATTACTTTCTTTCTCACTTGCTTTGCTTCTTGCTCTATCATTTTTTAGCTTGCATTGACCCATCGAGAATTGCTAGTGTGCTCACCGTCTATTAGGATCAAGTATCCTTTCAAGTTTTCCTTTTTAATGCTCCAGTCACTATTGATTCCTTCCTTTCAGTAATTATTGGGCAGATGAATTTTCATTCATTATCCAATTACTCTGCCGGTGACTAAACTGGTGATTAATTATCTGTAGCCTTAGTCTGTAGTCTACTTTTCTGTGTTTCATATTATAGTTTGTGCTGTTTCTGTTACTGTGAGTTTTGTCCTATATTCTCTGGATACTTTTTGCGCTGAAACTTAAAATGGGTTGGACTTGGTGGATACAACAGGTATGGCATCAAATTGAATGATGCAATTCTTGCTGATGACAAGCACAAATCTATGTAAGCAACTTTTCTTTGTTTTAAATCAGCTGATTATCTTGAAGTTCTTCACCTGTTCTAATTGAGGAAACAATTGTCTTTTGCGAAGTTTGTTATCTGGAACATTTTCAACAATGGGTTAACTTGCCACTCATTAGTTAATTACGTTTGTCATATAAGGCCTACGAATTGGAGCTGGATGCTATACCTTTGATATATGTTTTTAAAGTGGATACTGATTGTAGAAGTTCAGTTGATTTTTTTTATTCTAATATAAATCAGTTCATTGGTTGGAGTTATTACTGATAAGTAAAGATTGGAGAATGATCAAGTAAATCTTATGTTCAGTTCCTAGCGGCAACCAATAGAAGAGCTAGGATTAACGGTTGTCAATTAAATTATGAAATTGCTTTTCTTCCTAGCATATGGACGTGACAGTAAGCTGAAATAAGCTGCTCCAATTTCATAAATCAATGGTGGCTATTCTTAGGCAGCTCCTAGGAATTTTATATTTCTGGCAGCTCCTAATGCATATATCACTTGTTTGATTTATTGATTTTGGTATGATCCATTATTGTGCATGTGAAATTGTTAAAATTCTTCTTCTCCTGCTGAAATGAGAATGCTTGGGAAAATGCTGCAGGTACAAAGAAATGGCCAACAAGTACAATGTGGAGTATATTGCTGGAGGTACTTTGAGTTTTTGAAAATGATATTGAATTTAAATACTTCAACACCACCCATTTAATTATTATGTGGTCTATGTATTTGAAAATGCAGGTGCTACTCAAAATTCCATCAGAGTTGCTCAGGTAGATATACTTTCTCAATAGTAGTTGCACGATTTAGTCTTAGAATCACTAACATAGTTTTTCTTGTCCATTTTCAGTGGATGCTTCAAATTCCTGGTGCAACCAGCTATATTGGTTGCATAGGCAAGGACAAATTTGGGGAGGAAATGAAAAAGAATTGTGAGAGTGTGGGTGTTAACGTGAGTGCTCGTTTTCATATGTTTATGAGCAGGTTTCTCCCTTTTTTCTATATTTTCCTTGTCTTAACCATTGAAGCCAAGAAAAGAGTAATTCTGCAAGTCTCCAATGATGCTATCAAATCAGGTTCATTATTACGTGGATGAGTCTGTACCAACAGGAACTTGTGCTGTTTGTGTTGTTGGGGGTGAAAGGTTAGTTTTCTTGTTCTAAAAGTTGCTTTCAATGCCATCCAGGTTCCTACTATGTGCTTTTATCAGTATTTCTTCATTGTTAACACTTGATGGCTATTCTTTTTCAAATCTCAATGCAGGTCACTTGTTGCCAATCTAGCAGCAGCAAATTGCTACAAATCTGAGCATCTGAAAAGACCAGAAAATTGGTCATTGGGTACTTTTCTTCATCTATTCGATTAGCATTTTTCTTCATTCTCTCTCATAAAGAATTCAAACTTTTACGGGACCCATTTGAACAGTTGAAAAGGCCAAGTGCTTCTATATTGCTGGGTTTTTTCTCCCAGTATCCCCGGACTCCATACAGCTTGTTGCTGAACACGCAGCTGCAAATAACAAGGTATGTTATGTGACAACTTCCACCCAGTACCTTGGTCTGCTGCTTCTCGGTAAGTTCTGAAACATGTTGCATTGATATACTTATATTTACTGCAGGTCTTCTCAATGAATCTTTCAGCTCCAGTTATCTGTGAGTGCTTCAAGAATGAACTAGACAAAATTCTGCCGTATGCTTCCCTTTTTCTATCTTAAATTTATACGTCTCTATAATCTTTTCACAACTTGAACATGCTGATATGGAGCATAAGTTTTATGGGTTTCAGATACATGGACTTCGTCTTTGGTAATGAGACCGAGGCAAGAAGCTTCTCAAAAGTTCAAGGTTGGGAGGTAATAATTATATGATAACATGTGCTTTGTTGTTTTTGAGTTCAATTCTTGACCTGTGAGGGATATTTATGATGTCCAGACAGATAATACAGAGGAAATAGCTCTAAGAATTTCGCATTTGCCTAAAGCATCAGGAACATACAAAAGGATTACTGTTATCACTCAGGGTGCTGATCCCGTGGTTGTTGCTGTGGATGGGAAAGTGAGGAAATTCCCAGTAGTGTTGTTGCCCAAGGAGAAACTAGTTGATACAAATGGAGCAGGTATGCCATTTTACGAGTCTCATAAGCTAGAGATGACTAGCTCAGTAGGAGAGTTATTGAAGAACCTGGCAGTATCATGTTAAAACTGAGGTGAGATGTTCAGAATTACGATAATCTGCTTCTGCATATGCTAAATGAAGCAAAAAAAAAAAAGAAAAGAATATAGTTTTAAAACTGGATTGGATGATCAGACCAGTTTAACTGGGAACCAGCGAGTACTCCATCTGATTATATTGAAAACTGAATTTGAACATATCTAGTCAAAATCTGATCGATCAGTCTGTACTGAATGGGTCAAACAGTTTTTTACTCTTCCTCTTTAACAATATATTGCTGAATTATGTCCTGGACAATTCTAATGGCATTATATTGGATTGAACTAGTTCTGCATATGCGGGCATTATGTTGAATACTAAATGCTTTTTGTTTTGTCTCTCCAGGGGATGCATTTGTTGGAGGATTTCTATCACAATTGGTTCAACAAAAACCTATTGAAGACTGTGTAAGAGCTGGCTGTTATGCAGCCAATGCCATCATACAAAGGTCTGGATGCACATTCCCTGAGACGCCAGACTTTAATTGAATTGTCGATTGTTTTACTACCAGATTTTCATCCTTCCACTTGAAAATAGTGAACGAGATTCTAAAAGCATTGTGACCTCTGATGATGCAACTAATTGAATAAAAATCATTACTTTGTTACATTTTTGGATTAGCATACATGACATAGTGAGCATCAGATTTTGGTCATTGCTGCTTATCTATATAATTCGATGTTCTTGATAATAGCAAGAGGAGTAGATGAATGGAAAGTACCAATTCGTTTTCCTTTTGACTTGCTTACTGGCCAGACTCAACTGGAGTTAGTTTATATTTGTACTTCATACAATTCCAGAATAATCTTCATAACTGTGTGATTGTGATTATGAGTTTGAAGTTACAGAATGAGGAAATGTAATCAGTGGTACTTGTATAGGATTGGTTTCAAAATGGAGGAAATGAGTATGCCATTAATGAGATGGTTGGAGAAGAAGGGTACAAAACCATGCTTAGTGTTATACACTTTGAACAGCCTAATTAACTGAGCCCCTTAAATTTGGAAAGCATCAACAGCATTAGCAGCTCATTCGACTCTAGAAAGTGGATGCTGTCATTTCTTGTTCATCTATTATGGTTAGTTAGTTAGTTAAACATTCCTTTCTTGATTTATTTAGTGTTCTTTTGGTATAATTATTTAAGATCATAAGCAACCGCAATTTTCTCTCTTTTTTTATATATAAAAAAAGAAAGAGTGCGGATTTAAATTTGAAACTTTTTACCGTTGAAATATTTTTTAAGAGATTTTTTTTTTCGAATTTCAAATGTATTTATATATGTTAATGCTATATTTGGCAAACTTTTTGTCTTTATCTATGTAACTATAACATCTTACAAAAGTTGGTAGTCATTTTATTCAATTCCTTCATTTTTTCACAAAATATTGTTCATCATAAATTTGTTGACAATCTTAAAAAGGAAAAGTAAAAAAACTAATTTTTAAATAAAATAAGACAAGATTATCATATATTTTAATCCAAAATTAATTTTTAGGCAATTTTTAGTTATCCTAGATAACATTCAGCT
>CANXYI012030103.1:0-13777 GCA_948208565.1 Hura crepitans
TGGTGATCATTACATCTAATTACTCTGTCCAAATTTTTATGGTTACCTTTACAAAATAGGTTTTAATTATGGAATAATAACTAAATGCAACAAAATTAAAATTTTAATAATAATTCATTACAACAAGTAAAGAAAATTAAATTAAAAAAATCCAAATTAATTACAATAAATTAAATAATAAAAATTAATTACAAAAAATTAAAAACACAAAAAAAGGAAAAAATAAAATTAATTACAACTAAAGAAAAATTAAATAAATTACAACAAAAAATTAAATTACAAATTAAATTAATTAAAATATTACAAAAAATAGCAAAAAAATTAATTAATATTACAAAACTAAAAAATAATACATTAAAAATCAAATTACAAGAAAATTACAAAAAAATATATAATCAAGAATTAAAAAACTTAAAAAAATAATAATAAAAAGGAAAGGACTCTGGGCTAGCCCAAGCCCAGCAGCCTTGCAACCCAGTTTTTAGCCCAACCCAGTCTAGCTCCTTGCAAAAAAATAAAGCACAGTAAATAGTTAATAAACTGTAAAAATACTATTCAGTGAAATTATAGAAATGACACTGTAAAAATCTATAAAGCTAGATTTTTGCAGACAAAAGGGGGAGGAGGAAGAAAAGAAATCCATATCTGAAAGAGAGAGAGAGGAAAAACCCAGATCTGGGGTTGTAAAAGTATCATAGGAGAAAAGAAAGGAAAATAGGAGATTTACAGAAAAATAAAGAAAAATAGCAGAAACAAAAAAAGGGAAAATACAGTGA
Organism: Hura crepitans; assembly: GCA_948208565.1. NCBI lineage: Eukaryota > Viridiplantae > Streptophyta > Magnoliopsida > Malpighiales > Euphorbiaceae > Hura > Hura crepitans. Next base: position 777 of record CANXYI012030103.1, read on the forward strand.
GAAAACTAAAGCAAAAAAGTAGAACAGAAGAAAAATGCAGAAAAGAAAATCTAGATCTAGTAAAAACATAGCAACCCAGGAGGAAGTAAAGCAGTAAAAGTCCAAATTTCAATAATAAACAAGTATGCTTCCTAATTTATTCCGGATATTTTCTCCTTAAGTTATTAAGAGTCAGTTATGGTTCTTTTAATTTAAAGGAGGTCAGTATTTGATTTAAACAATACCCTAGTCCATTTATTTGTTTGAATGATTTTTCTCTATAGCATTATAGGAAGTCAGTGCTGATTTCCTATATTGTTAGAAAGGGTCAGTGTATAGTCCAATTTTAATGATTTAGTTTTAGATCTAGTTATTATTTTGTTTTAGATACTTTGTTATTTTAGTTTTATGTAACCACTATATCTAAAATATAAGCAGAAAAATAAGCAAAAATCAGCTCAAAATTATCTACCAACACTCTCAACACAAGAATTAATAAGCATATATAAAAAATGAATGAATAATAGATAAGAAAACTTTGGTTTAAAAAGAGTGAAGGCAGCATCACTCTTCCTTTGCTTAAAAAATTTTGATCATTAGTTTTGGCAACTATCATTGATTGCCAACGTTAGAGATTGAGATTCCTACTTTCCAAGCAGAAGTTAATCAATTGCTGAATTCATCCATTAACACTTTCTACATAAAAAAGAATAAGTAATAAATAAAACCTTATACTTAACTGAAAAAAATTAACAAGGGAATCATATATATTATAATAAAGTTAGAAAACACACATAAACACCTCAAGTATACAGCAGACATAGGATAGAAATATAACTATAGAAAGCTAGCATGTTTTATTTACAAATTCCTTTTAGAAAAATTAAAACACAATGAAGTTGATGGAATCATAGCATATACATAATAAGAAAGGAACACATAAAAAATTTTTTAGTCAAATAGTAAAATAGGGTCAAGAAGCTATTACTTGGTTTGGCCTCTATGCCCTCAGCACAAGTATGGAGCTCTTTGTTCCTTGCTCTACTAGTTATAGCATTAGGCTATATGAACTTAATTTCTTTTCAAACCTTTTTTATTAATACTTTCAGAGTTGAGATGTTACCTCAAAAATCTGGTGTAGACATTTTCTTTTCCCAGCTTCTCTGATAGAGGATCACTAATATCATCCCCAGGCGAGACGAAAAAAATAGCTTCACCAAAACTTTCACCATCTTTTCTTGTTAAACGGCAGTCAGCATCATGTCTTCTGTAGTAATATTTCCTAATATCTCCTCACATATGCTCCATCTAACAAATGCTATAACTTAAAAGCAAGATTTGCCTATTGTTAGACCTACTGCCCATTCAATATCACAAAGACCTTTAAGAGTCATAGTAGAAGGCAAATTTTCTTTCTAATAAAATTTTCTAGTATTGCCTGCAATTCAACGAACTGTTAGAACCAATAGCATAAGTGGACTTATAAAGAAAGAACAAAAACACATATACTACCAATAATTCTAAGTAAAAGGCTAATTAGGAGGTATGCCCTTGTTAACATTTTCACCCAATCAAAAATCATCAGTGTAGATTGTGCTACCTTGTGTTAACGAGTGTATACATTAGTAAATTCTTTCACATTTGAAGCTAAAACACATGCATAAATTCTAGGCATACATGTTTCTCCACCAAGATTGCCAAAACTGAGGTCTTCGCTCATAATAAAAGCCAGAAATCCATAAAATTCTAAAACCCAACGCAAATCATAAAAAAAACTTACAAGCTATCTATGAAAGCCAGCATGCAGAAACTGAAGGAAATGAAGACATTAAAAATGGTTTCAATAAATTTGCTCTTACCAGCTTCTACGATCTATGCACGCATCTCCTGTCATCCCGATTACTTAATCAAGGACAAGTCTCTAAGATCAAAACTAAAAGAAAAAATTAATTGCAAATCGAAGATAAAGAGTGAAATACCACTCAGTCTGCAATGTTTTAGCAACAACCATGATAGTAAAAGTAATGGCAAAAAAAATAATAAAACACTGACTAAAATAGTAAACTCACCCGTGCAGTCAGTCTCTTTCCGATTCCCATTCACGTATCTAAAAAACAGATAAGCATAAAACCAATATCTAAAACTTCTTTTTCACCATCTAAATCCTAGTGCTCCTATAAAATAGAACCATCCTATGACTTCCTGTTTGTCGTGTCCCTAACTCTCTCATCTTACGCTCACCATAATCAATCTATATGCCACCAGCCATAATTAATTCGTATGTCACCTGATTTTTCTTTTTGCGACTCGATTGTGAGTTTCCTCTTCACTTCACCATGACCTTTTCTTGGTAAAAAAAAGAGCATGAGTAGAGGAAAAGGAGTGGCTATCGCTATTGTGAAAATAGTAGAATCAAATGAATCTGCAAAAAATATCATAAACGAAAAAGAAATCAGATACAAAGGAGTCTGAAAAATACTATGGGGTAGATTTGCTGTTGAGATCAGGGACCATCCAGTAACCTGCAAGGTCTCCCTAAAAATTGTAAACCCGATGGAGGAGACAAAAAGGACAAGAAATCCAAGGTGACTACTCCATTAGCTCGCGTCGATCACAAAAAATAGAAGTAGGAAGGGCTGGAGGCTGCAACACAACTACTTACCATTTCTTTATTAACTAAGTGTTAGCTGAAACTCTTAAATTGGGAGCATATTAAGGATTATTTATTGATAGAGGTGGAGTTTGTGGTTAACCAAGAAAGATTAAAGCCTCAGGAATAGACGAAGGAAAGAATGGAGGAAAAGAGCTGTCGGCTAAGGGTACGGAATAGGCAAGTTTGGAAAGTTTGCTTTTATATGATGACAAAAGACCATGTTTACCCTTAGGGCTGTATGGTTGATAAGAATTTACTCGGGGTATTTTAGTCTTTTCACAAAAAAATTTTAAATTCCTTAAAAAAGAGAATTATTCCTCAAAATCAACTATCAAATATGTATACACATCAAAATTTACTAAGCATAATATATATATATATATATATATATGTATATCAGAAATATAAAGACACCAGTAATGTCATTATGGCAAACACTTGTATTTAATTTAATTAGGGGTGTTTGAGCTAACTTTTATAATATAAATATTAGCATACATAATTGATTATAACGAGAAGTAATTTAAGGAACTAAAGTTTGGAAATTAATGATAAGACCTAACAAATTAAACTCTAAAATATATCCCTAAATTGAAATGTTACTAATAAAATTGTATTAATTGGCAATCAGAGATAATATTTATAATATATATTATAGAAGGAATAAAAAATAATGAGAATAATATTTAAATATTTAACGTATTTATAGCACCTATTAAAATATTTAATGACGATTTATATTATGTAGGAAAAACATGTATATCGATATTTAAACTACCCCACTAAAATACAGAATAATAACCGAGTCATTTAGTTCCCTTAAAGCATTTAACAATAAAATTTTGATAAATAATTTTAATTGATTCTATTTGGTTCATTCTCATGCTCATATTAGAATTCAGGATAAACAACAATAAAAATCAAAACACTCTATAAACAAAAAATCTAAAAATTTATGATTAAGTAATTTTGTACATTCACGTGCTTTAACATCTTTAGGTGGTGAGAATAATTTCATTATCGAGAGTTCATTAAATGCCTTATTATTTAGTCAAAGTATAGTAAGATAATCGAAAAACTAACCAAGACATTTTTAATAAGGAAATAATACTAAGGTATTAACAATAAAAAAAATAAACATTTAGTGGAATTTCAAAGGATTAAAATTCTCAAATATTAGGTCGAATTGCATATATTAGATATATTTATAATGATTAGCTGAAATAAAAAATAGGGGTAGAATAATATCAAGAATACACTACTTAATTTATTGATATCTAATATATCGGCCAGGAACTTAAATTCAAAGATAAGCTATACTAAAAAATAATAATTAACAAAACCCTTATTCTGTTCATTATAATGTATAGATTAACATAAAAAAATAATAATTTTTTTAATCATCGAATCTCAATCGCACGAAATAAATAAAAAATATTTATAGATTGGCTAATTAGCTACACATAGATTTATTAGAAATATATATTCAATTTATTTAAATAGTTTAGATATTTCCTTTTTGAAACTTATAAAATTATAAAAGATGCATAACAATAATTCTATTAATTCATGATCATTCATATGAATGATATAAAATTGATGTACATTAAAATTGATGTACATTATGAACTTAGATTAATTCATAATTAGCCCCTCTAAAATCATGACTACAAACATTAATTAAATAAGGAAATAGTCACTTTAAAACAAATTAGTTATTAACTAATAATCCATAATTACGTCCTAAATGAACCATGACATAGGGTGCCTAATACCTTCCCTATGTTGAAATAACCCCGGACCCAAAAACCAGACCAAAACATCTGATGACTAGTTGTACCCTAATCAGCTAGTGGCGACTCACACCCACACCTTGAAAGCCACATCGCATAGGCCCTGTTAGTATTGAATGCAGTTCGGGTCGGGTCGCAATAGTGTGTTATGCTTATATTCATGTTAATTTCATGCTTTATAAATAATATGTATGTTGAATTTGTAGAAAGAATAAAGAAAAGGTTGAGGCTTCCCTTTGGCCAAGAGGTTATGTATGCATGTGTGGCATGTGAATGGCTTGAGTTAGGTGGAAATGTGATAGTTTCTAGTGTATTTGATTTAGAAATTCATGAATTATGCATATGTATGGTGAAAAATGGAAGGGTTGATATTATGCCTTAGTTGACTGAAAGCTTGCCTTGAGTTGTAAGCTAGGTGTATGGAAAGTTAACATGACACATTTAGGGGGAATTGGCTTGTTAAAGATTGCATTAAAATTATATATGGTGAAATTAGTGAAACAAAGCTTGGGTGTGTGTGTGTGCTTGGTATGGCTGAGGCATGTATAAGGCATGCCATAGCATGATTTATATAATATGTGCACGATGTGTGTAAATGCATGCTTAAATGATGGCATTATATGTGCATGTGTGATTGAATGTGAAGAAAAGCATGTATATGGCCATTGGTAAGCATTGCCTGAGAGGTATGCAAGGCAAATTTTGCATGGTAAGTATGCTATGATATGGTATGTGTGTGTAAGAATGGCATGGCATAATTTACATGTGTTATGTAATGTGTACTTGGCCTGAGATAGGTGAACATGTATGAATAATAGGACATGAAAATGTATGATTGGCATGGCATTTAAGTTTAGAAAGTAGTTAGAAGAAGACTTGAAAATGCCCTAAAATTGCACAGTGAAATTGGCCCCAAAATGGACCTAAATTAGTATGAAATTGGAATCTTGAGATTGGTCATTTTGTAAGGTTTATATAATATGAATTTGAAATCTCTTCTAAGGTCATTTGGTATATGTAATTTGATATGGCTTTAGGCCTATGATCATAAATGGAAATAGGTACAATTGGCACAGAAAAATGACATGAGAAAGACCTATTTTGGACCTTTAATGGCTTATGCAAAATATATAAAGACCTATAATTGTCTAGTAAAATGACCTAAAAATTTATGCACTGAGTATTGTCTTGAACATAGACATAATTGGGTTTAAAATAATGGCTTACACTAGACTTGATGTGAACCTAATTATGCTTAAGAAAGTAACCTAAAATGACTTAGAAAAATTGACTCGTAACTATTTGGTAGAACTAAAAATGACCTATAACCGTTGAGGACAAATTTTGACTATCAAAATAAATTTATAACTATCTATTTTTTACTTCTAAATAGTATAATATGATGATTAGTAATTAAATGGACATAAAATAAGATCAGATAGCCCATTAGTTAGACACCCATTAGATGGGTTAACTAGTTAACTTAGGGATTAACAGTTGCTAAATGATTTCTGTGATTTTCTAGATATTGGGAGGTCTATGGATTGATCCCTACTATCCTTTAGAAGTGTTTGATGTTGATGATTATTTTGATATTGGGAGATCTATGGACTGAGCCTTACTATCCACTGAAGTTCTTATTTTGATTTTTGGATATTGGGAGGTCTATGGACTAATCCTTGCTATCCATAATATAATTGGTGGTTGAGTTGTTTAAGATATTGGGAGGTCTATAGATTGATCCCTACTATCTCTTATCTAGGACTGTGAGGTTCAAGTGAGCTAATCCCTACTATCAAACTAGGCCGGTGTAGTGATCGAGGCCTAAAATGTTGGCCATTGCATAACTTTTCAGTTCCTTTTTGGTCCAGTGTCTTAGGTGTAGTTTATCTAGTCGGGCCTATTAAATTAAATTGAATTAATTTATAGATTTGATTGATGACAAGTTACTACTTAAATAATTAAATTGAAATTATCATAGTGGAATTATGGTAATTATTGGAAAATGTAGCAAATCACCTAAATTGCATGAATTACCTAATATACCATCCACATATTGCATATTGATTGTCATATTGTTATTTGTATGTGAACCATTGGATATAGCATGTTTTAAATACATTAAGTTCACCACTGAGTTTTATACTAAATGTACTAGTGTTTTGGTGTGCAAGTTGTAAAGATAAGCAGTTAAGCCTTAGAGATCGTGCAGTGTAGCAGCATAGATTTTGAAGGGTATATAGAGTCTTTCTCTTTGTTTGGTCAAGTTAGCATCTAGGTAAACACTGTATGTTATGGGCTTAGCATGCTTAGAGGTTGCTTATGTCTATATATATAAATGATAGATGTGATGTTTATAAATAGGTGGTTCTTTTATATAGCTTGCTTTTATGATTTTTGATAACTTGGGCCTGAGGCCTTATGTGTTTATGATGTGTGATTGAAGTATGTGTGATAATGTTGACTAGGGCACTAGAAGGGTCTAGAAGTAGGTAAAATGATCTTGTTATTGTTAGAAGTGCTTTTATAGGTAAAAAAAATTTAGTATGTTACCACGGTAGTCATTGTGTTGCCCAATTTTTTGTAACATGAATTATATCTATAAAATGGGTTTTTAATGTCTATTATACCATATATGAACTTTGTTTAAGTGTTGGACTGAAAACCTAAGATATGTTTGATTAAGTTTTAAAACAACCTATAAAAGTTAAGGAGTGCACACCTATTGCAATTCTAAGATGGGTTACCTAATAAGAAGTGCATCGCCTAATGGATTTCTTAAGTTGTTTGTTAAGGGATGTCACATATATATAGTTTTGGGCCTAAGCTATAGCGTGTAATATTTAGTAATTCTATAAATGGTTTTATGACTATGAACCTAAAAATGCTTTTAAGTTGATCTATGCATAACTAATGTCTCTTCCCGAGGTTGAGACTTTGTGTGTTGTTAGGACAATGTTGAAGTGATCAAAAAGATCAAGGAGTTGAGAAAATGTATGAGAAAGATTAAAGAAGTGTTTTTTTTGTCACAGGTTATTGTTCAAAATTTTGGATAGTGCTCGGTACAACTATTATGTTATTGAAATTTTGGCACAAAAATTCCTAATTTTAGACATGTAACTTAGCTTTGAAAAGATTTTTGGAAAGAAATTTTTTTTGTGTTCACATAATTGATGAAATGTTTTAAACAATATTGAAGTATAAGATAAGGTTGGATAACATGTTCTATAGCACACCTTATGTAATGACCCAAAAATTCAACTCTTATGAATAGTACTTCTCGAGACCCGAGTAGCACTAAGCATACCAATAGGAAGTATTAATTATAAGAGAATTTTTCAAAAAGTTTGAAACCAATTCAAAATCGTTCGGATGGTTAAAAATGCTAATTAAGATTTTATTGCAGTGTTCTATGAATAATGTCGTAGGCAAAGCTAAATCATAAAATAAATTAAAAGTTGCTCAAAATAATCTAAAAATATTACAACCTGCCACTCAAATGTTCTGAATAGTCCAATGGCTTTGGAATTGGAATTTTCTGAGTTCGAAAAATATTTTTACCCAATTTTTGAGACATAAAATAGAATAATTTTTTGGCTTATTGTCGAAATTTGGGGACAAGATTTTGAGAGGATTTAGTGCTTGAATTTATGGAATTTTGGGGATAGAAATAAAGGAAAACCAATTTTTCTATCGGTTATAAAAATTTTTTGAAGCAAAGAAAAATAATATTTTTGAAAACTATATAAAGGGAAAATCTCTCATCCTCCCACAAACACACAATTGTCACCATCCTCCCTCCACCACCTAAAATTGTTACCCACTCTCCCTTTCATTTTCTCCTCTTGATTTATCTCTCCTTAAAGAGACCCATCGAGAAATCTTATACCTGAAATGATGAGCATTTGGAGATGAGTTTGCAGGCGTTAAAACCATCTGGAACAATAGAGTATTTTAAAAGAAAAATTAAAAAGAAACTTAAGGTGAATAGTAACTTTCTCTCTTTCGAGATTTATTTTTCAATAAATTTTATTTTTCACGGGTTCCTATGATGTCATAGAGTATGTATCTATGCTTGAAATATTTTTTTAACCTCTAGATTATTTTAGATTATTTTTTTAAATTTGTACCCATTTGAATTCATAAGTGAAATGACAACCCCAGCCTCCCGAGGTAAGGATAAGTTGTGAGCTAACTTCGGGGGTCTCGTATGACTCTGTTAAGTAAGTGTAATCACTTTAAATTGACTTAATTACTTATTAAATGCATTATGTACAAATGGCATAATAGAAATAAATATTAACAAATACATAGAAAATGAAACAAATGCTATAAAAATTATTTGTGACTTATGACATGTTAAATGCATAATATGTGATAATTCAGTGTGCTAGAATGTGATGAAAATTATGAAAACATGATTTTCTAGCTTTAAGTGCATTATGTACATGAAAAACTTATTATCTAGAAATGTCCGCATATGGTATCTTTGAGAATTAAATCATGTATAAATGATGTATTGAGTGTTAGAATGCCATAAAAGAGCTCGTTATGCTAATGAGCAGTATTATGCCTATTTGTATCGTGAAATGCATTAATGTGTATGTGGGTATTTTTATTGATAAATGATGTCATGTATGCATGAATGCAACATGTTGATATGCTTAGAATGGATTTTTGACATATGATGATATATGTGTGTAATACATGCGTGAAATGGTAAATTGTAAGCAAATATGGAAAATTTGCGTGTTATGGACATTGGCATTAATAATTGTGTCTTCATGTGACATATTGATATGTTAACTATTCTGATGACATTACACCTCAGGAAATGGACCCTACGAGTGTAATGGACATCAATAGGCCTAAGTTAGCCATTTGTACATGTAAAGGCCACACAATGGTGTATTGAGACAATGATGATTTTTATGTTAATATAATGAAATGAAATGTGAAATTGGGTAATTTGACATATAAGGACATGTTTAATGATGCCTATACAGTTAGACAACCTTGTTTAGATAGGTTCAGTAATCAACTAGGATTGTAGTGACTGCTAGCATACCTATGCATATGAGACCTATGGGTCATTGATTTCCATGCCAATGGGCATGAGAGCCTTCGAGTCTAAGATTTACTTGTGAAATGCACGAGAGCCTTTGAGCTTAAGTTTACTTACCTTTATGGTATGAGAGCCTACATGCTTAAGTTTACCTAACTTTGTGGTATGAGAGCCTACAGGCCAAAGTTTACTTACCTTTATGGTATGAGAGCCTATAAGCTTGAGTTTACTTACCTATATGGTATGAGAGCCTTCGGGCCTAAGTTACACATCTTTGGATGTGGAGAGCCTTTGGGCCTAAGTAATTCCATTATCCAGTCTTATTTAGTTATCTTATGGATATGGGCATTAATTAAGCGATTAAAAATGGCTTAGTAATGGCATAATTAAGATGTATGCTAAATTGGCATTGATAAGTGACTTACGGACATAATTTGATTAAATGACTTAGAATTAGTCTTGAAATGCTTGAATAAGTTTATTATCACTCGTATGACTATTTATTGTGTTTATATGTCTATAAACCCCAAAATACTAATATGTACAGCTATGATGTTTATTATGGCACTTGTGATTGAAAAATGGTATGTCATTACTTATTGCAATATATGAGTTTAGTATAACCTTTATACCATATCTTATGACCTAAAAGTGGTTAATTTATGATAATGGTGATTTTGGAATAAATGATGTTTAGAGTATAAAATTTTATGCATGTGGTCCATTATGCCATAATAATAGCAGTAAATTAGTATTTTAATAATGGCTTGGAAAATGTGCCAACAATTGTATTGTCTATGCTTGGAATGTGTATCTGACTCATAAGACACCAGATATGCATAAACATAATTCTAGAACAAAAAATGACCTTTATTGCATATTAGTTACTGAAATTGTATTATTATGATATTAAAATCGAAACGGTTTATGTTGCATATAATTTATGGAAAATGCATGTTTTGAATCTTTAAAACTAAAATTGAATGTGAACATATATTAAATGATATAATTTGCCATTTCACAAGTCAAAGAGATTACACCATGAAGTGATAGCTTAGCACATTTCTTATTTGCAATGTATAGGTAATAGGGTAGTATATTAGAGCCAAAGCTTCTAAAATCAAGAGACACAAAGATAACCTCTGCATGGTATTTTTGTATTCTTTTTGTAATAGTAATGATGATGTAAATGTAATGTCTATGTAGTCATAGTGCTTTTGTGATCCCAAAGGGATTGGGTCTAATCTGCATTTTGCAGTGGGTTTTGTATTAAATATCTTAACTATAGATTTTATTTCTGTTTTCTTGCATGCTGTGTGTGATAATTAATAAATTGCATGTAAGAATGTTGATTGTAATAGCTTAAGTCTCATTGTTATATTAATGTGTTTTTGGAGGGTTAGAAGAACCCATTTGAGTTGGAGATGTATGTTATGATTGTATAGAAGTGTTTTTAAATAGGTAAAAATTTGGAAAAGTGTCCTAGTATAGGCATTATGCTTCTAGATTTTCGACACAATAACCCTAATGTTTACCACAATTTGTGTGCTAAAAAGATTTTTGATGTTTTATGCATTTCTAAGTCAAGAAATGTTTCCTTATATAAAAGTTTTAAATTTTAAGTGAATTTAGGATAACGAATTAGATATCGTTTTATGTGCGCACATCCTCTATTCATTTAGGTGTACAGATAGGGTGGAGGGTGCGACACTTAGTGGTATCAGAGCTCTAGTTGGGGTTTCCATTGGACCTATGGGTTACATAAGAGCATATTAAGAGTCATAATACATTTACATCAAATACTATTACATATTTGGGTCATAGTCTATTTCTCTTACCTTTAGGTATGGGACATGAGTAGTAGCGCAATGCCTACAGAGAAAGAAAGAGTGGTAAGTTATGCTCCTTCAGTTTTGGGACAAGGGGATACATAACCTGAGTATGTGACCCTTAGTGTTACTGGACATGCTATACTTGGATAGCAAGGTCCACCTGCATGGTTGCAGATGATGCTATAGTCTATTAGGTAAGTAACAACGGCTGTTGTGATAGCTACTACTACTATAGCTAACACATAGTTTGTTCTACCTCCAGTGCTACAAGAATAGCCGACATATCAGAGGACATATATGGAGAGACTGATTAAGAATGGGGCTAAGTTTTTCAAGGGAGAAGAGTTATTGGTTAGACCAGATAGTTCACATTATGCAGTAATTAAGATGCCCATAAGATGAGTATGCTGCATGTGCCACTTTAATGCTGTCAGAAGAAGCATTGAAATGGTGGGAATCTATAATAGATATCACTTGGGATTTCTTTTTGAAAGAATTCAAGGAGAATTATGTTACTGAGCATTGCTTGGACTAAAAGTACCAAGAGTTCATGTGTCTTAGATAAAGGCACAGAATGATCTCTAGATTTGAGAAGGAGTTTGCTCGTTTGAGTAGGTATGCGAAGGCAGTGGTTGCCATAAAAGAGGACCGCTATAAAAAGTTTAAGAAGTGGTTGAACTTAGAGATCATGCAACAGATAGCTCCGATGAAGATTTGAGATTTTACAGATTTAATAGTGGCCTATCACACTATAGAGATGGTGAATGAGATGAAAGAGAAGTAAGACAACTTCATAAAGAAGTAAGACAACTTCATAAAGAAATAACATAGGCAAGGATAAGGTAGTTCTAGGTATGCATCTGAGAAAAAGCACAAGAGTGGTCAATCTAGGCATTATCAGGGCAACTAGTTAAACCGAATATAGAGGTTAAGACATGGATCCAGATCATAGAACCAAGCATAGACTCAGACTTTATGTGCTCTAAGGTTTACAACGGTTAGTGTTATGACACCTGCATGTAAGACTTGTCACCGAAGACATTAGGGTGTATGTTAGAGGCTTATACCAAGATCTTTTTAGGGATATGGCTCTAAAGATTAGTTCTAGAAGGATTGCTCAGTAAGACCGTATGTTCTTACATAGAAGCAAGATAGGAGAGATTCAAGAAGCAAAGTTAAGGCTAGTTAGAAGGATAAGTCAGAGAGCAGAGCTCTAGCAAGGCAGTATGCCACATGAGCTAGGGAAGAGGCGGAGGCCATTAATGTTATTATGAGTACATTTCATATCTTTGATTTACCTGCTTTAGCACTGATAGACCCAAGGCTAACACATTCTTATATCTACACTGCATAGGTTTTAAATCAAGGGTTAATGTTAGATGACCTTGGCTTTGATACGATGGTTAGCAATCCTATAGCACAACATGTTATATTGAGTAAAGTTTATAGAGACTATCCATTGTCAATACAAGGACAAGTTTTCTCTATGGATATCATTGAATTGCCATTTAATGAGTTTGACCTTATCTTAGGCATGGATTGGTTATCCAAGTATCATGCCATGGTGGACTGCAAGAGGAAAAGCATTGTGTTATAAGTAAGTGACAGGTCAGAAGTAACGGTGTTGGATGAAAGATCGGATTATATGGCTAACGTAGTATTAGCCACTATAGCTAGAA
>CANXYI012030210.1:0-12532 GCA_948208565.1 Hura crepitans
ATTTGTAGCTTAGACTGGTCAAAGACTTGCCAGAAGGTTCAGTTACTAGGGCGTTGTGCAAGACGAAAACTGCAATCATAGAAGAGGCAAAAGGTACTACAGACTCTGCACTGGCCTCAAATGCTGATGTGCCAACACTAGATGGTAGATATGTTCCTGAGAAAGAGATAACCGAAACTTCTAATACTCAGCACTCAGAATTTCCTTCTAAAGCATTGAATTTGGATACTCCTGCCTTGGTGATGGAAAATCAAGAACACTTGGGAAAGCGCAAAGCACCACAAGGCACAAATGCAGTCCTAGATGACAACACGCGAGTTCCTGATGATCTCCAAGATTCTTCTTGTAAGAAGCAGAAATTATTGCCTTTGGACAAAGTAACTGAGAATGTTAAAACTGTCTCCATTCTTGATGACTTAGATGGTACTAAAAGCAGTACTGGTGATGTTGAAATCCATGTGACAACTGAAAACATAATAAATGATCCGATAGAACATGCATCAGAAAAAGTTTCTTGTTCTGGCACTGGGGAGAAAATTATAAGTGAAGCAGGTGCTATCACTGAAGAGCCTGAATTGAATCAATTGTCAACAGAAAAAGAACATGAGGGGATCTCAAGCGGCTCTGAATGGAAACCTATTGAGAAAGAATTATATCTGAAAGGAGTGGAAATCTTTGGGAAAAACAGGTATTAACCTATCCAATACATGGTACATTCTAAATGCATGCAGATATTGATAACATTACCCTCAAGTTTAATACCTTTGTCAGTGATTGTGCTGAATGAGCTCCTCATAGCCAGAATAAGTACTGTGATGCAGTACAGTTTTGTTTTAGTCACTAGAGCACCTGGAAGCAACATAAGATTATATGTTGTTGCTCACTGGCTTTTTCTGTATGAAATCACTGCTTTGATTTACTACTGGGTAAAATGCAAAGAATTGTTTGTTTATTTGTTAATTACATCACAACTGCTTTAGACAGTGTTCTGGTTCCATATCATACATCGGAACATTGGGCGATAAATCAAACTGGTCAAAGGGAGCTTGTACCTTCGAGCTTATCAAAGGGAGCAAGAACCTTAGGACTCTTTAGAGAGAGAATCCGATCTCTTAGAAAGAATTTCTATTAAACTTTCTGCTTTTATCATTAATTAAAATTCAGCCTCTTTAAATAGAGGTTACAAATCTAATAAAATAGGCATTCTTTTTCAATTAGAAAACAATTAATTCCTTAAAATAGGAAATAAATCATTAATTTGCAGGAATTAAATCACTAATTTAGGGATCCTAATATCACTAAAAATCTGCCTAAAATATCTCTACATATTCCTATAATCACTCTCCACCGGCAGAAAGAACTTGTCCTCAAGCTCAAAACATCTTAGGCTATTTATCATACTCCTTCAAGCAATGGTTACAAATACCAATAGGTGGTAAACATGTTGAATTTTGAAATAAATTAAGAATTCCAGGAATAATTGTTCTACCTTGTTACCCAACACCATTGTTCCTCAAGCCTGTTTAAGCTGATAAAACCATAGCTGTGCTTCCCCCAACAAGAGAAAACCTGCCAATCCAACCTTGTCTGCCTCATTCTTATGTTGGTTTTTGAAAAATTGCTCACATCTGTGGGCCCAAATCTGGGGGTCTGAGTTCCATCATAAGTGGGGAAGTCTAGTTTTGTGTACCATGGCATTGTCGCAAGGGTGGGGGTCCCAGTCGCTGGCTGATTCTGGTCCGCTGGTGGTAAAGATGCTGTGCCACCTCCCTTGGAATCAGAGACAGCAGCCTGGCCTGTCATTGGCGCAGCAATACTAGCATCACTTCCATTTGTCATAGACTCTGAGACCCCGATTGGCAACCTTGCAGCTGATCCTGAAGTACTTGAGTGATCTTCTCAACCAATCATTGTTCCATTGCTGACATCTTAGCGTCCATCATGGATTCTGTGATGGAGCGTTCTTCCTGAAATCTAGAATTGATGCCATCACCCATGGTGCCTAGCTCTAATACCAATTGTTGTGGTCCTGTATCACAGATCGGAACACTGGGTGATAAATCAAGCTTGTCAAAGGGAGTTTGTATCTTCGAGCTAGTCAAATGGAGCAAGAACCGTAGGACTCATTAGAGAGAGAACCCGATCTCTTAGAATCTCTGTTTAACTTTCTGCTTGTTTCATTAATTAAAATTCAGTCTCTTTACAAGTCTAATAAAATAGGAATTCTTTTTCGACTAGGAAACTATTAATTCCTCTCTATTTAGGCAATATTAAAACAGGAAATAATATCATTAATTTGCAGGAATTAAATTACTAGTTTAAGAATACTAATATTACTAAAATCTGCCTAAAATATCTCTAAATATTCCTCTGAGACAGCAACTAGCTAAAGTCAAGAATAACTTGAATTGCATTTGGGTGATGCTTCATTACTTGGCTGAATAAGTATTGCTTCCGTAAAACCAACCATAACATATTCACTGTTTTTGCACCAATTGATATAGGGCATGTAGGATCTTATATAGGGATGGATGTGGGATAAAATGTTGAGGGGGGCCAAATCTTAAATATGGCAATCAATTTGTAGAACGCAGGACTTTTAGGGGGATCAAAATGAAATTTTAGGTGGAGCATTTTGGAAAAAAAGGGGGTCCATAGCCCATGTCTGCCACTGACCTTAAAATCTCATGAGCCAGTCATTTTGTGATTTTGGAACTGGAAATGATTATACTTGAACAAACTTTTTCTTTTGTAGAGCACATACAAAGATCAATTACTTTTCTCTCCTTACCTTCACCTTCCATTCTTTCAATCATGACTGTCAAATCCCTGAACAGTTAATTAAATGAAAACTTGAAGGGGTGGGAATGGAGGCAATTTGTCTCTTATTCCCGATGCATCATATTTGATTAGGTTTGTGAATTTCATATGCAAAATATTGAAATTTGGATGTACATGCAGAGTAAAATTCTAACTGGTGACCGGTAATCCTGATATAGTTTGTATCTTTGGTCATTCTGTTTTACTTAATGTAGAAGATTTTGCTCTGCAGTTGTCTTATTGCTAGGAATTTACTCTCTGGCTTAAAGACATGTATAGAAGTGTCAAATTACATGCGTGACAACCAAGCAGCAATGCATCAGAGATCTGCTACTCCAAGTTCAGTTCTTGAAGAGAATGGAAAGAATGATACAGATTACATGGTATATGTTGTGAATTTTCAGCAAATTTACGTTACTACATTTCCATAGATCTGCTACAGATTGCATCGCATTCAATAGCTTGCACATGACTGTTTATAGTATTGCCTGTAGATAAGGACAAAATTTTTTTTCTTAACTTGCCTGTAAGTTTGTTGTATTTTTGTATTGTTTTCTTGGAAAGCTCTGTTTTATCAGCGTTGAATGGTTCTGCATTATGGAGCCTTCTTTTTATTACCTTGTGGCTTATGCAGGAGCAAGAAATGCCAACAAGATCACGGTTACTTCGTAGGAGGGGCAGGACTCGGAAGCTTAAGTATTCTTGGAAGTCTGCTGGCCATCCATCAATTTGGAAAAGAATTGCTGATGGTAAAAACCAGTCATGTAAGCAGTATACACCATGCGGATGCCAGTCAATGTGCGGAAAACAATGCTCTTGTCTACATAATGGAACTTGCTGTGAGAAATATTGTGGGTATGTTTAAGTTTCTATTTGATAAAATGGCTTCTCAACTTTTATACAATTATAGGAAATCATACAGCATTTTTATTGCTAAACAAAATAAGGCTTCAGAAGTAGCAGTTTAATCAGAACCAAGTTTCAAAATTTTTCAGGTGCTCAAAAAGTTGCAAAAATCGATTTAGGGGATGCCATTGCGCAAAGAGTCAATGCAGAAGCCGTCAGTGTCCTTGTTTTGCCGCTGGACGTGAATGCGATCCAGATGTTTGTCGGAATTGCTGGGTTAGGTAGTGGATCAATATGCTAATTCTCTATCTTAATATTTGCTGGTGATTGGTTGTTGTTGGATATCATTCAACCTTTTTTTTTCTCATTGTATCATATTAATTTTTTCCCTTGGCGGCAGTTATGCACCTTTCAGAAATCATATAATACCTACTTCTGTCCTTTGAGTTGTTGACTATGAACGGTTTATGCTGAAAGCTTCATTACTTACTTTTCCTATCATAGTTGAAAATTGCTTTGGTTTTCTTTTTTTTTTTTTCTCAAAAATATTCTGCAATTTTCAGCTGTGGAGATGGTTCATTGGGTGAACCACCCAAACGAGGAGATGGCCAATGTGGAAACATGAGGCTTCTTCTTAGGCAACAGCAAAGAGTGAGAAATTCAGAATTTGGTCATTTTAATATTGTGGGAATGATTCTTAAAAAGAAAGGTGTTTGGTGCTAAATCTTTTACTTTCGCCTCTACAGATCCTCTTGGCCAAGTCTGATGTTGCTGGATGGGGTGCCTTCTTAAAGGTAGAATTGCATGTCGTCATTTTCTTCAGTAGTCATGTACAAGTTTGTTCAATGAATTGTATAACTTGATTTCAGAACTCTGTAAATAAAAATGATTACCTTGGAGAATACACTGGTGAACTCATCTCCCACAGAGAGGCAGATAAGCGTGGAAAAATCTATGACCGTGCCAACTCATCATTCCTTTTTGACTTGAATGATCAGGTTAAGGACTTGCTTCTTTTTCTTATTAGTTTTTTGTTTTATTCCTAATTAATCCTCACAGTCCATTGTGATGCCAATTGGACCTTGGGTTACCTAGCAAGTGGTAACCCTTCCCCTGCCATTATCTTTTCATGTCCGTAACAATCACAAAGCATCTGAGCATGCACTGGAAGACAAACAAGTGATATTTTCATCCTTTGGAATCTGTACTTGAAAATTTAGAATATCAAGTCGTGACTTCTAACACTATGCTCTTTATTGGCATCTTCTTGGTTTGATATAAATTGCCTTTCTTTTACAGTATGTCCTTGATGCTTACCGCAAAGGAGACAAGCTGAAATTTGCAAACCACTCGTCAAATCCTAATTGCTATGCAAAGGTATAAGTAACTCGTGCTCTTCTTTCAATGTTGGGTTTTTCAAGTGAGCTAATATATTGGATTTCGCAGGTTATGCTGGTAGCTGGAGATCATAGAGTAGGCATCTTTGCCAAGGAACATATTGAAGCTAGTGAGGAGTTGTTCTATGATTATCGCTATGGGCCAGACCAGGCTCCTGCATGGGCTCGGAAACCCGAGAGCTCCAAAAGAGATGAATCAACAGTATCCCAAGGTAGAGCAAAGAAACATCAGTCTCATTGATGAGTTGCTTGCATTGCCTATTTGGATGTTAAAAGCTTGTCGCATTAATCATGGAAGGGCATCATTAAACATGCCAGAATAAAGGTCACAGAGCAACACTGTACCCAGGTAATGCCAGCATTTTACTTGTATATAGCCTATATAAGTGCGGTTTTAGGTATTTTGATTGTTAATTGACGAGATAGATTGTACAATAAGATCACACATTGTTCTTGGCAATAAATTAAGTTGAAGCTTGCCCAGCTGTTTCTTGTACTTGGACAACGGTTATCGGATCATGAATGCAGTTAATGCATTTCTCGTATTGATGGCAATATTTAAAAATATGTTTAAGATGTTGAAGGTTATAATCATATTTATCAGCTATAGGATCTCTCCATTGCAGATTATTGTTTCACTTACTTATTTGATCCTGCAACTTACATTACAAAATTAAAAGAGAAGAAAAAGGTTCTGCGTAAGTCAATGACTCGTAACTATTGAATTGTATATTTTTGCGGCTTACAAGATTGGCAGGCAAAAAAAGAATATACAAAACAAATTTCATTGAACATTGTCCCCTTGTTTATCTTGCAATTGAAAGTACAACAATTCATTCCAGATATCAGGAATACCAGGAAGACACCAATGACTGCAATCTTGACCCCTTGAAGGATAGCCTTTCAGGAGCTTTTTTCCATGTATAGATGGATGGCCATCTATCCGAAATTCTGATAGACTGGTAACGTTCAAGATTGTAACAGGGGTTCTAATACGCTTGATGATATCTTCTACAATTATATTCTTCTCAGACGGCACTGTGCCTGAAGTTTTACTCAAGGGTTGCATAGCCTCCTCGCAATGTCCACCTGAGTTCCACTGCCCACCACTGCACGCCAGACCATGAACTAGTCAGCAACTTGATAGCTTCAGATAAAACGAGCATATGAACACTGAATGGAACCTGAAATGTGAAGGTGATGAAGTTCGAAAGAAAACTCGAGTCTTTCTGGAATTGATTTGTCTGTCAACCCATAATGCCCAAGTAGTCAAAGCTCTTCTGAAAGCCGTAGAAACATCAAGCTTAGAATGAATTAGATCGCCTTCTTGGTAATAGTTGATCCTGTTGCAATGTTGGCAGAACATCACAATTGATGATCAAAGCACTATATGTTTTTAAAAGGCTTCATCAAACTAGAGTCTTTGAATTGCTTGCCCTTTACAAGTGAGCTATGCCACCAAAGGAAACAGTGGAATCATCAATTGTGATTAAAACGATGGAAACAGTGGAATCATGAACTCAAAATCTTCATACAAAATAAACATTAAAGAGCATTAAGTTGTAAATCTATTAGTCCGGAGAAGGCAACTGACCCAGCCTTTGTTTTGAAATGAGACCACCAATGGGCAGTGTTGAAGAGCAGAATATCAGCTCCTTTCCATTTTGATGATCCACGATCAATAGCATCAATTCGCAAGGTCTGAACCCGCTTCTTCCCTACCCTTGCTTTGCTTTCATGAACCAGGAAATGTGATACATAGTACTCAACAGTACACTTGTAATCCTGCAAATTCAATATCCAAAATCAGAAGCTAACCCCAAAATCAAAATGGAGCAAATAACACAACTTCGGCATCAATTAGGCCTTTACCACAAATCTGAAGCTATAGATCCCTTTCTCCTTGGTGATTCTCCTTCCATGGGTCTCGTACACCTTCTTTGGGTCTCTAATAGCTCCCATTAGCATACACAGCATGGACTCCCATTGATTCCTGTTGATTGAATCACCAACAAAAACAAATCTTTTCTCTCTGATCAAATTTAGCATTGTGGTTGCATTGAACCTGAAAAAAAAAAGGACATATTAAGAAAAGAACTTGTTCAGATCACATGAATTCTGAATAAATTTGATGAAAGGAAAGGAATCAAGTAATTAATACCTTGGAATGTCACAGTCTTGAGGTTGCCATCTCCACTTCATATAATCTTTATCCAATCTTCCATTGCCTACGCAATCAAACCCTTCATCTATGAAAGGACATGAACTATTTGTGTATGAAGGGTAGCTTTCATCGTATACCCACTTCCCTTTTGTAATGTCACATCCTCTTAGGCCCTTCCCTTTCATCCTGCTTTTACTTGAAGCTCTAGCATTCATAACTAAAGTTGAGTTATCTTTCTTCTCTTCAATCCCTCCGTCCTTTGGAGCTTCAATAACTTTCTCGGCAATGGAAATTTCACTTTTTCCTGTTGAAATTGCTCTTGTTTTCATCTTTTCCACCACTTCATTTATTGTAACTCCATTATTCTTAGATGAAACCTCTGGTTCCACTGGTACACTCTCGTCCGGTTCAGAAGTTGGCGTTTCAGATTCATCTTCGTCTCTTGTAATTGAAATGCTGGAAAACCCAGAAGTATTTTCAGCTGTATCTTTCAAAATTGAATTCTTGGAGAAATTTTTAGTCAAGAAGGAGGAGGTCTGTACAGAAACGGATTTGAAACCCACAGCAATGGAGGATTCATTCAGCTCAAAATCTGCTCCTCGAAAAATGGAAGGGGTGGATTTGAACACCCAGATAGTAAAAAATGTGAGGAAGATTATAGAAGAAGCAAGTGTGAAAGAAAAAAGCAGAAATCTTGTCGATTTGAAAGAGAAGCTTCTCTGCCTCTCCATCTATGATCTAACAAAGCTCCTAATTTTACTAAACTAGTTCTCTGTGGGATGTGAAATTCTTTCAGAAGAAAGAAAAGGAAGTAAAAGACAATTGGTTGAGATTTGGCATAAAGAAGAATTCAGAACTTCATATAGTGAATACAATGATTCAACAAATTTGAAAAATGGCGAAGACGATTTACACAGAAGACTACCGAGTACGTGGGGAATAGGTCCGTTCTGTTTATTCAGGTGAAGGGGAAAGTGGCGTTTGACACCTTAATTAAGTACCAAAAATACCCCTACTGCGAATAAATAAAAGCCTCAATGTAGACAAAAATTCCAAATCTCTTTTAATCCCAATTTAGCAGTTCTTGCAGTATTATTTCAGAGTTTGCCTTTGCTTAAGTTGCAAGTAATGCAATTGCAAGGCTTTTACGTTTGTTTAAGAGAATAAAGGGGTAAAAGCGTAATACTATCTTTTGGGTAATATAATATGTAGGCAACACAATTATATCTTTTGCATTGTGTACCCATGTCGTCCATGTGCAATCTTCTTCCCAATGTTCATAACACAGAAATCAACTTTTCACACATTAACTAAAATTTCAGCCTTGATCAAGTTCTTAAGTAAATAAACTTTAACAGAAATTCCCTTGCATTGAAATGGATATAAACTACAAGTCAAAAACCCGCCTCAGGAGTTGCTTTCTTTTTCTACCCACATGAAACTTGAACCCCCAGCCTATAAGAAACTGAACTTGTAAATTTTCAACACTGCTTCAACAATGGATATGGGATTGCTTCTTCCTGAGACTTCAAATGCATTCTTGTAACGCAACTTTTCAAGAAGAAAACACTGCCTCAACAATGGCATGCTTCTTCTTGGGGTATCCCATACCAATTATGTGATTAAGATAAACCCTACCATCCTTCACAGTTGCTGCTGTGGCAAGTCGATGCGCGGGACCTTTGAACTTGGCTACCACAGTTGCTGTTTCCCAGCCATCAGAGCTCTCCACTAATCTTCCAGAAGGATTTCCTGAAACCACGAGTTTAGTTGGGGACAGTAGCTCTATCCCATCTCCAAATGAGAGTGAGCCTCCAGAAATCTTGATTAACTTGACTTCATCACCCTTAGCAAGTTCAATCTTGTATAAATTGCCAGTGAAAGTATGAATAACTATCAAGAACCCATCTGGATGGTAGACAATTCCGTTTAGTGCAACCAGGTTTTTGTACCACTCTTTTGGGATGAAGAGTGGGCTTCTGATGATGCTTAAGAACTCGCCGTCCTTTCCTACCTTCCAAATTTTGCTAGCTTTGGCATCTGTAACATATGCATTACCTTCTGCATCGACTGCTACATCATCTGCGAAGGCTTTCTCATCACCTACAGCGTTGATGCAATTACAGGTTAGTAAAATAGAAGTATTTTCCAAAGCCACAAAACCATGTCTGCATGCGTCAACTCTGGGGGGTATCGCCTAATAACCCCTTTGATTACTTCCTGAAAGACGACAAAATTAATAGGAAGTTGCATAATGCATGATTCAGGTTTATAGTGGATAATAAACCAGGGGCTCGTCGACCCAAGGACAGTAGAAGAAAGAAAGAATTAAATAAATGATTAACTAAGTAATTTATTCATGTTAATTCCACATTCCTAAACGTGTGAAGGTGTGCATTTCACTTAAGATGTCCCATCTATCCACCATCACTCTGGCATAAACGATTATCCTTCTGTAAATACAGGTGATATAATTGCACTTGTTTGATTTCCTGCAAAAACTTACTAAAATCACTTGAGCAGAAAAGGTCAACTGAAAGGTTGACTTAATTGATTAATTCACAAATTCAGGAATTGAAGTTCATGAAAAACGAAAATATTAACCCAAAAAAAAACAGAGATCTATAATAATTATTAAGGTCTCTACTAGTTCCTTTCATTCTGTCAAAACCAACTATAATAAGAAAAGTCCATTATTAATTTAAGGTACCATGGCCGCCCACCAACGTTAATCTGCCAAAGCTGTCATCAATGATAAGGGTCCATTCGACATAAAAGACATCTAGATGAGGGTAGCCAAAAGTGGCCCATAAATCTTAAAAAGGCCGTAATAATAAGGTATAGGAGACTAATCTCTGCCCACTGTCATTCATAAAAGATTCTGATACTAAGGACAGGAACTAAATTGCCAAGACACCCCCTGTTCATACTTTGGCTCATTTACCTAATAACCAATAATATAGCACCATCTAAGAAAAGCGAAATCACAAGAATAAGCATGAATCAATTCTACACAAATAGCTTCTAGGATTTTTTATTTTTTATTTTTTATTTTTTATTTTTCTCTGAACACCCAAAATAAAAAATTTATTATATATCATCAAACAGAGCCCAGAGAAAAGAATAATAAGGCAATTCGCTGCTCACTGTCCTGTTTTGATCCTTGAGCATAATATTTTCTCATTGCCATAGAAATGATCGGCAAAATCAATAAATAAAAAGCGTGAAGCTCAACTTACTTGGGCCACTGAGCTGGGTGAGAAACAGACGTTTCCAAGTGGACAAATCATAAGCTGCCACCGCACTATACTTATTCCCAAAAACATCGGCGACCACCACGAGCACCCGATTTCTCGGCCGGTCAATTGCGATACCGAGAGAAGCGTTCCCGGCCAAGTCAACGTCTTTGACCAAAGTAACTTCTTGTAAAACGGTATCTGAGTGATCGTCGGGCACGCGAATTTCGCCGAGGCCATTATCGAAGAAGGAAACAATGAATCGACGGTTGAGATCATCCCACTTGGCGCACTCGCGCAAGAAACCGGAGCTGTGGTAGTGGAAGACATGGGTGGCCGGAGCGGCGAGCTCGAGGGAGATTATGTAGGCCAGGGGTATGGCTGAGAGGAGTAAGACGAGGAGAAAGGATCTGGCAGAGCAAAGAGGCAAAGCCATTTTTGAGAGATTTGAAGGAGTTAGGTAATTTGTGGGATTGGAAATTGATATTAGGAGTGGGTGAATGAGGGAGGAGATACCAATGATAAAGCTGTTGGGACTTTTTCTGCACATTAATCTATTTTATTCATGAAGCTTAGTAAAGTATTATTATTACTAATAAAATGTACTTTTTTTAAAATAATGGCTATAATTTGATGTAAATTTTAAAAAATATTAATATTTACATTAAATTAATTTTTATTTATATATCACTTTTTTTAATAATTTATGTTTTATTTGATTCTTTATTATTTTTAAATATTTTTATTATCTTTATTAAAATAATTTTTAATGACATAATGTAATGTATAATTATTCATGTAAAAAAAATATCTTTTAATACTAATGAAATGCACTTTTCAATATCATTCAATATTTTCAAAGGTGTAGTTAGTATTTCAAATCATGAAAATCTTTTAATTTTTTATTTAATAATATTTTAATTTAATAAAGTTTCTTTTCTAAATAATTTTTTATTAATATTCCAAAATTACAAAAAAAATTAATTTATCAATTAATAAATTTTGTTTTAAATAGAATTTTTAATAAAAATTAAATATAATTATAAAAATATTTTAACTTAAAAAAATCACTCCTTACTTTTATTTTTTATCATCATCATCACATACGGAATAATGTTACTGCATACACTGCATGCACTCTAACCATTAAAGAAGGCATACTATTCAATTCAACAGACTGTAAATAAGTACGTGCACTTAATCACTTCTTTTATACATACTCCTTAGCTTTATTTTGTTTGTTTTATTTTCTTATTTATATATAAAAAATAATTAATTGATTAAATTCTCACTTAATTTTTTATAAAAAAAATAAGGCAAAAGAAATATATTTATAATATTAAAATCTCTCTATATATATATAAAGGAGAGGCCTTTAAAGAGATTTTAAAAGACTCTATTATGTAAGATAATTAATTATTTTTTCTCATATATTAACCAAATATTTATTTTTTAATTTTACATGAATATTTTTATCATTAGGATAAAGATAAAATTAATGTTATGTTAATCTATATATTATCGTAATAATTAAAATTATTATGAGATAATTAATATAATAAAGTCATTTAATTACAATAGAGATCCAATAGCATATTAATTTTATTCAACATATCCCTGTATAAAAGGCATATTATTTGGTTTCATCATCCATTTTTTGGTGCAGAAAATATTTGTGGCATGCAT
The DNA here is from genome assembly GCA_948208565.1 of Hura crepitans. Taxonomy (NCBI): domain Eukaryota; kingdom Viridiplantae; phylum Streptophyta; class Magnoliopsida; order Malpighiales; family Euphorbiaceae; genus Hura; species Hura crepitans. The sequence goes on from CANXYI012030210.1 coordinate 12,150, forward strand.
TAGGAAAAAACCTCAATTTGATTTAAGATAGATCTTATCATTAGAAATAAATATAATATTTAAAAGTTAGAAATTTTGAGTCAAATAACTTTATTGTTTAAAGATAAAAACAGAAATTCAAAACGCATAATACGCCAAATTGTTTTGTTTCTATAATGTAATTCATTTTTTTATTATTTTTAATAATAAATAATGGATTTAATTATTGTTACATATATATAATTTTTTGATTGAGTCCTTTGATATTTATTGAGAAAATCGGCCTATAAAATGAACGATGAGAATGAGATAGTATTATTGAATAATTAAAAGAAAATTTAAAAAATTAGACCGTATATATTTTTGAATGAAATTATCATAATTTAATCGAGTGCATAATGATG
>CANXYI012030328.1:0-10017 GCA_948208565.1 Hura crepitans
TTTTACAATTTTTCTAAAATCAAATCTGTAATGGGTAATTGAGAAAACGGACCAAACACGAGATAAATGAAAAACAAAGGTGTGAGTGGTACTCGGGGTCGTATTATGATCATTTTGGTACGTGACATCAAATTAAATCATGAATATTTAATAATTCTTTAATTTTCCATATTGATAATTATGTGTGTTTAATGAGAATTTAGTGAAATTAATAAATTAGCCTTGCAAATTATCTTGTTATTGGTATGTATGATATAATATGAATATGTGTAATGTATGAATAATTGAAATGGTGAAATTCCTAGGTTAGCTGAATGGCCATTTGATGTTCTTTCCATGTATGAGTTAATTAATGAGTTTATAATATAAGGTTTGATGCTAAATTATCGTAAATAAATCTTATATGTGCATAAATGAAGGAAATTTGGTATGTGTAAGATTAGTAACTAGTGGCTGAATTGGCATTGAAGGAATGTGTGTGTGTGTGTGTGAGAAGTGTTCATACATTAAACTAGCAAGATTTAGTGTAGGTGTTGGTATTGCAATGGAATAATAATAATTATATTGAAAAAAATGAATAAAGATTAATAAAATGTTGTACTTGAAATGTTTGGATGATATAAAAATTATGGAATTGAATGAATGTTAAGACATGATAAATGAATGATGTTTTGAACATATTAATGTCAAGGAAAGAAATCGAGAGGTTTATATGATAAATACGGTTGAATGACCTTAAAGAATTTGTGTATAGGTGATATATTAAAATGTACCTAAAGGAGTTGTCAAAATTGGTAATTTTCACCTGGTGTATGAATGGTGATTTTTCTTTATGGCTTAGGAACATTGTGAATAGGTTAAAGATGTGCTTATATGGTTATAAGCATGTTTAATTAAGGAATAAAAAAATTGGTATTGCCATATTGTGATATTTATGATTATAAATAAATGGCAATTATGGTAATTTATCGATATGGTCAATTATTGACAATGATGTAAGTTAAAGCCATTTTTAATCTATTTAATTTGGTGAAATTAAAAGAAATATGTTAGATTGCCCATATGCTTAACAAATTAGATGGATAGGTTGACTAGTCAACTAGGGATATGTTAGCAGCTGCTAAGGCACTATGATGCTATTTCATGTTTTCGTATATAAGTCCACTTTTAGTTTGACCCAAAGAGATCCTTATATTTAATCTTCAAATCCATATTGGTAGCTGAACTTCATGTTCATAAATGGTCATAATGGCTATCATGTTATGTTATATTTGATCTTTGGATCTACGTTAGTTGATGGACCTTCGAGTTCATAGAGGTCATACTAGTTATCCACCCCCATTATCCATATGATATGTGTTTTTTATCATATGGGTGAATAACAATAATACTATGAGTTATATAATAATGACATTGTGAAAGATTAATGATGAATTCTCTTTATGAATGCAATTGCTATACTTGTAAGTATAAGGCATCAATTAAATTTAAATGCAAGTTATGTGATTTTTTTATGTCATTATTTATTTATTTCTTGATTATGTATTATTTTTAAGCATCATGAAATATGCACATGGAAATAATTATGGATGTTGATTGGAATTATTAATAATATGGCATCATGCATGATTTAATTAGATTGCACCACTAAGAAAAATGCTTAGCGCATCATTTTATTTTTGATGCATAGGTTTAAAGAACAAGCAAACTTAAGCCTTGGGACATCAAGACATAAGTAAAAACCATAATTTTTGGTATCTTTTTGATGTATGTAATTAAGTTATGTAATGTATAGACATAGATGGCACTCTTAGAAGTGATGTAAATAGATTAAGTCTAAACTATAATGTCTCAAAAATTTTAAGTTTTTGTATGATTTGTAACTAACTTTAATTGTTTTAAACTGCTTAATGCATGTTTTACATCTTTTCCTGAGGTTGAGGCTATGTTGTTGAAATTGTTGATTTGGAGTGATAAGATGGATCACAGAGTTGTAGAGATGTATATGAGTACTTATAGAAGTGTTTTTATAGGTTTTAAAAATTTGGGATAGTGCTCGATATAGCCATTATGCTATCAAAAATTTTGGCACAAGGATTCCTAAATTGATTAAGTTAATTGGTTTTCAAAAAGTATTTTTTTGAAAGTTCATATTTTTGACATTAAAATGAATATGTTCAAATGTTTTAAATATCATATAGGTTATAAGTTTAGATAGCATGTTATGTGTTCTATATCTTAGTCATTTTAGGTGATCAACTAGTGACCAAACTAGGTAAGGGGTGTCACACATCTTGTACAAGGTCCACATTTTGGACCTCAGCATTTGTACATACCACAGCTCTATAGAACCTCCCAATATCGAATGGTAGGGATTAGTCTTACTAAACCTCCCAATAAGCGAGATAGTAAGGATTAGCCTCGAGGGACCTCTTAAATCCCAAATATAAATCAAGCTCAAGTGGATAGTAGGGATTAGCCTTATGGGAGCTCTTAAATCCAATAAAATATGGGTAAGTAGGGATCAACTCATATAGACCTCTTAATACCTAGGTGTGCAGGGCTTACTAGCAGAACCTTAGAGGTTGCAACTGCCATACCATACAAATAGGCAATAGCCTGTATGGACTAAAGCCTTCAGCAGCTGCTAACTCCCTAATTGACTAGTCAATCTACCCAGTAGGTTGTCTAACTCATATGGGCTATTTCTTAGTTCTCATTAGATTTTGTTATTCATTCATTTCCATATAATTTCAACATCATAAGAAATTAAATCATATTCATAATAAATATCGGCCTCATATTTCATTCATATGAGCAAATAAATATAACTTTCATAATTTACCATTGTCGCATACTTTTTCTCTTAATCCTTCTTAAACATATTAATGCTCTAGTTCTGCTTGTAGCCATATTATTTATCACTTGCATCCTTATTATATCTTGCTACTTATATTTTATGAGTTAGAGTTTCTTTGTTCACTTAATTACCTATAAGTCTTAAATTAATTTCCTTCAATTACCTTATTATAATATATCATTACCTTTTCCTTAAGTATATATTATCAGCTTACTTTTTTATTATTTCATATATAAATCCTTAATATATTTCCAATGTCCTTAATTCTTTCTTTTTTTATAAATAAATTATTCTTCAGTTCTTATTGATTAATTCTATCAACTTTATTTTGACTCAATTTCTTTAATTTTTATTATTACCTCTTTATCAGTACTATTATGATTCCATCAATTCCTTATTCATTTATACTTATGCATGCATTTCCTATTTTCTTCCATATGAATGGATAAAATGTGTGGATAGAATTGATATAAGGTTTATGTTAAGATATATAAGAGTGAGGAAAATAAAAAAAAGAAGGAATGAAATTTAATTAGCATGAATTTACATCATGTATAGAATTTTTAAAAATTTTATGTGTTATGGAAGTTGTTAGTTTAGGTTGAATGCTTAGTTTTAGTAGAAACTAATGTTAGGAGACATAATTAGGTTTCAAAGGAACTATGTTAAATAGTTGAAATGATGAAACAAAATAGACAGGATGAAAAACTTAGTATGATTGAAACATACATATTAGGTGAATAAGAACATTTTATGGTTAATTAGGTATATAATGTAGCAAATTGTAAATGTAGATATGTAGGAAAATAAAATAGGTTGAATAAATAGTTATAGATTAGAATTTTTAAAAATTCAAAAATTACATAAGGGTGAATATGATGAATAAATATATATAAATGGATAAATAGTTAATTGAATTAAAGCAGATATAATTAAGAAGAATAATAGGCCTAATTAAATGTCATAATTCACTAGAAAGGAAAAATAAAGCAAAACATAATATATAGTTGTATAGAAGAATAAAGAATGAAATAAGCTGATAATAGAAATAATTACACCCATCGAATTGAAGAATTAAAGAGGTATATGATAGGAAGGCAATAATAAGAACTATAGGATGGTGTGATATGAATTACATAGTTTAATTGATACGCGATAGATAAGTTAAAGTAAACATGTACATAAGCATAAAGTACATCAAAGTAAAAGCAATTAAATGAGGAATAAAAGGAAGAAATGTGTTATTTTGATGTAAACCTTAGAAATAAAGGAAAAACATATAGGATACATATACATTTGGGAATTTTATAATCAATACATCAGTAGAAAGAGAAATTTATGAATTAATTAACAAAGTGTAATAAGAAGGGTAATTAAGCAGAAACATAATTAATTAAATAAGGATTATAAATTAAGGGATTAAATATCTAAGAATGTCTTGAAAGTAAAAAAAATAAAGTTTACAAGTAAGAAATTATAATTTAATAAACTAAATTAAGTTTGGAGGGAAATAAGAAGCACATTCATGGGTATAAATGAATAAGGAATTGATAGAATAATAATAGTATCGATAAAGAAGTAATAATAAGAACTAAAGAAACTATTTTTAAAAATTGAGTCAAAATAAAAATTATGGAATTAATCAATATGAATTGATGAATAAATTATAAAGAAAGAAAGAGTTCAAGACACTAAAAATATTAAGGATATAGATAGGAAATAATATAAGGTAAGCTGATAATCCATACTTAAGAAAAAGGTAATGATACACTACAAAAGGGTAATTTAAGTAAAGTAATTTAAAAGACTTACGGGTAATTAATCAAATAAAGAAACACCTACTCATGAAATGTAAGTAACAAATTATAATAATGGTGTGAGTGGTGAATAAAATGGCTACAAGAAGAACTATAGCATTAATATGTTAAAAAATAATTATGAAGAAAAGTATGCTACAATGATAAATTATAATAGTTATATTTGTATACACATGCGAATGAAACATGATGCCGATGTTTAGTGTTAACATGACTTAATTTCTTATGACCTCAAAATGTCATAGAAACAAATGAAAAGTGAAATGCAATGAGAATTAAGAATAGCCCAAATGAACTGGACAAGCTACTGGATAGGTTGTCCAGTTAACTAAGGAGTTAGCAATTATAAGGGGCTTTAGTCCATATGGCCCATGCCTGCTTACATGATACAGCTAGTGTAGCCACCGAGGTTTTGCTAGTGAGGCTTGTATAAGTAGGTATTAGAAGGTCTATATGGGCTAATCCCTTCTTACCCTCATTTTATTGGATTTGGGAGGTCCCACAAGGTTGATCCCTAGTATCCACTTGAGCTTGATTTATATTTGGGATTTGGGAGGTCCCTTATGGCTGATCCCTACTGTCCCACTTGTTAGGAGGTACAGTAGGAATTATCCCTACCATTTGATATTGGCAGGTTCTATGAAGCTGATCTCTATTATTGGATAGATGATATGTATAGACGCTGAGGTCCAAAATGTGGACCACTGTGTACAAAATGGATCCCGATATCTAGTGTTAAGAGTGTGCCTACCAAATATAAGCCAAATAAAGAATAATGAGATGAAAATGACTAATATACCATTAAAGATATTAAAATATTCAAATTTATGGGAACATGAAGAAAAAGAAAGAGAAAGGAAATAAATTAAAGTAAGAGGTGAATTGAAATAATGGATAAAATGAACTAATCAAATAGTAGTGAACATTATTAATACATAAATATAACTCAGTACAAATCAAGATAGAGCATTTAACATAAGTTTGTTGAGAAATATATCTATAAATAAACTTAATTGATTATAGATACATATAAGTTAGTCAAAGATAAAATGATCAGTCGAATTTAGTGAAAGAGGAGAAATAAATAAAAACTATAAGAATTTATTAAGGAATGAAGCAAGCATATTCTTAGAGAATACAGTAAAGTAAGACACAATGAAAAGATGTTAAATTATCACTATACACATAGTTAGAAATGAGCATAAGAGAAAATAACACCCAACCACTGCCCAATACAAAGATAAATTAGGATGAGAAAGTAAAATTATGAACATAATAAATATAGAAATGTTACAAAAAAAGGAAATAAAATATATAACAGGATAAAGATGTGGTTAGAGTGAGTTGATACTAATGGCTTTTATTTATTGAATTTCAAATTTTAATTTTCATAGTATTAGAATACACCACTAAGCAATTATGCTCAGTGCATTGGCTTTTTTGATAATGTGTAGGTTATTAGTTAAGGTGAATGGACTAGTAGATCGAGTCCCAACATTAGCTAAAATGGCTTATTAAAGCCACAGGTAAGTCGAGTCCATCATAAGCATTATTTGCATGCTAAATGTATGATGATTGTTATTTTTAGGAATTTATGTGTATGACTATGTAATAAGGCCATCAGAAATATATTCCTAGATGTAAATAAATGGACCTGAGCCTTTGTTATACTAGGTCCAGTTGAGCCTAGAACTGACTAATATATTAGTTGATAATTAAATCTAATAACATTTCGTATCGAGTTAAATGAGTTACAAGTGAGAGTAGGATTACTATGGGTGACCTTTTAGGAAATGGCATCTTTTAACCATACTAGAAATAGATTAGGTAGGAGGTGTTAGAAAAAGTGCAAAATTTACTTTTAATCCTTTAACTCATGCGCTTTTGATCTCTTATCATGTAGCAAAAAATTCCAATTTTGTCCTTATTAAAAATAATTAACATAATTAGATTTGCTAATTATCTTGGAGTATTAAAACCTCGTCACTTCTGTAATTTCACTCCTAAATTCACATGAACCAAACAACTGAGGGTACTATAATCTCATCCCTTCTTCACCTTACTAAGATCCTTCTTCTATATTGTGGTTCTCCCATAACACCTTAACTAATGGAATCTACTTTTTCCATAACTCTTTTACTTCTCTTAACAAAATTTGGATAGGTTCCTTTTCATACGATAAATCAGGCTATACCTTAACCACTTCCATGGTTAACACATGTGATAGATTTGATTGGTATCTCTTCAACATTGACACATGGAAAAATATTATGTATCTTTGCCAACTTAGGTCATAAAGCTAGCCTATAGGCTACTACTCTCACACAATCATTAATATCGTATAAACTAATAAACTTAGGATAGGGCTTACCCTTTCGGCTAAAATGAAGAACTTTCTATGATAGAGATAATCTTAGAAATGCCTTATCACCCAGTTCAAACTCTATATCTTTCCTCTTCAAGTCTACATAAGATTTTTTACGATCGAAGGCAATCTTTAGATTATTCTTGATAACCTTGACCTTTTCTTTAGTATCTCAAATCAAATTTAGTCCCATAACTTTGTTTTCACTTAACTCAATCTAACACAAAGTAAGCAATCTCAACTAAAGTTGGATATTAATCAAAATTCTTTCAAAATCAATAACACATCCATATATCATATCCTGAAGAACTTGAATAATCCTTTTAGATTGACCATCAGTTTGTGGATGAAAAGATGTACTGAAACTTAATCTTGTAACCAAAGCTTCATATAACTTCCTCTAAAACCTAGAGGTAAACCTCAGATATCTATCAGATACTATAGATATAAGCATACCATGTAATCTATCTATCTCTCGAATGTATAACTCAACTAACTTTTCTAAAGAATAGTTTGTTTTTATAGGTATAAATAAGCTAATTTTGTCAATTGATCAACAATCACCCAAACTACATCATGCTTCTTTTAGGTCAATTGGTAGAACAATGACAAAGTCTATAGTGATACGATCCTAGTTCTATTCTGGTAGTATTCCTAATGGCACTTAATGTTTTGCTTTTAACTATTGACATGTAAAACATCTTATCACATGCTTTGTGATATCTCTCTTTATGCTAGACTACTAATAATGCATTTTTTAGATCATGATACATTTTGGTACCCCAGATGAAGGCACAAAAACTCTTATATGCCTATTTTAGAATTAACTTCTTAAACTTTTTATAATAAGGTACACATAATCTGCCTTGAGAAAACACGAAACCATTTATTAGCTCATATCCACTTGGCTTCCTCTCTTAGATCAACCTTATGATTGCTTTTAACTTATCATCACTTCTATGTGCACTACTTATAAGTTTTCTCAAATTAGGTTTCATCCTCATCTCATATATGATAAAACTCTTATGTGATAGCTTCAAATGGATATTTATTGCCCTTAATACTGCTAATAATTTTCTATTTAAGTTATCAGCTATCATATTAGCTTTACTTAGATGGTAGTTAATGACACAATCATAATCCTTAACCAATTCCATTTAATGCCTTTCTCTCTAATTGAGCTATTTGTAAGTGGCAAGATACTTAAGACTCTTATAGTCAGTATAAATAAAATATCTCTCCTCATACAGATAATACCTCTAAGTTATTAAGGCACAAATAATAGCAGCTAACTCTAGATCTTGAGTATGGTAGTTCTTCTTATGAGGCTTAAGTTGCCTTGATGTATAAACCACTATCTTAGTCTCTTTCATAAGCACATATCCTAAACCACGATGAGAAACATCACTATGCATCACATAGTCCTTTCTTGATACTACCTATGTAAGGATTAGAGCTTAAATCAGCATAGCCTTTAGCTTTTCAAAGCACTCTTAACACCTTATAAACCATTCAAACTTGGCATTCTTCTATAACAATTTGGTTAGCAGAAAGGCTACAATCAAAAACCCCTTCATAAATCATTTGTGATATCCTTCCAAACCCAAGAAACTTCTAAACACTATAGCATTCTTATGCTACTTCAACTCAATTATGTCCTCAATCTTTTTGGGATCCATTTGTACACAATCAATTGATATAACATGGCTAGAAAATGCCACTTCATCAAGCTAAAAATCACACTTGCTTAATTTGGCATACAATTGCTTCTCTCTTTGCTTTTGCAACACTATCCTCAAATGCTCATTATGCTTATCCTTGTTCTTGGAAAATACCAATATGCCATCCATGAAAACAACTTCAAATCAGTTCAAATATGGATGGAAAACACAATTCATATGGTCCATAAATGTTGTATGTGCATTCACCATACCAAAGGCATCATAAGGAATTAATAATGCCCATTCCTTATTTTGAAAGTTGTTTTATGCACATCCACATCTTTCACATTTAGCTGATAATAGCTTAACCTCAAGTCTATCTTTATGAGCACACCTACATCCTTAAGTTGATAAAACATAGGATACTTTTTCCTTACTGTTAGCTTTTTTATTTGTCGATAATTTATACACAACCTCATTAAACCGTCTTTTTTCTTCACAAAGAGCACTAGTGTACCCCACAGCGAACATTAGGGCATATGCATCCCTTGTCAAGTAACTCATGCAACTGGGTCTTTAACTCTATTGATGCCATTCTATAAAGTGCAATAGACATTGATGTTACACTTAGTACCAATTCAATTCGAAACTGAACTTCTCTTTCTTATGGTAAACCTAGTAGATTATTAGGAAAGACATTTTGGAAATCTTTCACTATAGGTATGTTTTAAAGTTCATGTATGAATTTTTTAGTATCCCTCACATGAGCAAGATACACTTGACATAGACTTTTGACTAACTTCCTTATTGCTATTATAGAATCACATTAGAGAGGAAATTATCATAATAAGTTCTTTTAAGAATTATCCTCTTAATCCTGCTGCCCACTATCACTTGAAGCTTAGACAACCATTCCATACCAAAAAGCAAATCAATATGGGAAGCTCTATCATATTTACTAAGAACTCACACCCATGATGGCTCAGCGGACAATCCTCACACTTTTTATTTACAATAATACTATGGCCCATAGGATTAGAAACTAAAGCCTCATAATCTATTGATTTAGTCTTCAAGTTCCATTTTTCTGACAATGAAGTACAAATGTATGAATAAGTAGATCTAAGATCTATCAATTCATGCACAAGGAAATCAAAGAGAGTGAAAGTACTAATAATGACATTTAGAACATCCTCCACCTCTCTAACTCGGATACCATATGTACAAACTAGAGAATGAGCTTCTTATTTTTGCACTATCTCAAATGTAGCCCTCTAAGAACCTCTCTAATTATCTTATCTATCGAACCTCTTA
>CANXYI012030492.1:0-10523 GCA_948208565.1 Hura crepitans
CATTACTTGTTTAGTCCATGAGTTAGAATCCTCTAAGGATTTAGACTCTTTAATGAACAGCAGGAAAAGAAAAACCTAAAAAAGGAGTATAAATACTTCTTTTCATCGATAGAAAAAGGGGGAGATTCCAGAATTTAGAAACAATTAGAATTACATGAATTCCAATAGCAAAAAGCATTGAAGGTCTTGTAAAATTATCCATAAGAAAGAACTCAACCATCTTCACTTGAACCAAAAGGCTTTTTGTGCTAGTGTTTGAAAAGATCCTTCTACCTAAGTAATATTTGAGGTCCATAGATGAATTCTCTAGTTTCTTTCTATGACCTAATGATCTCTGAAATTATTAATATGTGAGGTGATACTTTGTTATCCCCATTCTTATTAATAATGAGTAGGCCAATTATATTTGAATTATAGATTGTAGAATTGATGTTTGCAGTTAGTATTCAACATGCCATAAGGTGTTAATTTTATTGTATGAATCTGATCTTGTATGTGAATAGGTTCGCACGGACCTAGTGTCTTTAAACATAAGTATATAGGTTAGTACGCATAGCCTTATCTCATGTGTGTTAGTTAGGTCTCTTGGTCTGCACGGACTTATATCTAATAAGCATGATTGTTTACCCCTGCAACACTATGTTAAGTACAAAGTAATTGATGCATATTAATACACCTATGCATGAAGTATTGGAAACATATGATCGAATGCATGAAATTGGAGAATGGTTTGCATGGACTCCTTATTGTAAGGGATATACATCCGCATGAACTTATAAGTGACCATTTGCATTATAACCTCTTAACATGTGTTCTGTTGTTATGATTTATAATACATAATGCATCCATATTAAGTATGTTTATGGTTCTACTTATCATGTATTAATAACCTTGATCTAACCTGCTTGGCTTTGATATTTTCTGAGTTGTTGATTAGACCTTACACTGGAGTGAAAGGATGAGACAAACTTAATTCTCCTCTTTCAAAAGTTTGCATGGACTAAGCATTGTTCCCTCTCATATCTACGCAGACCTAGCGATGTAGAAGCGGGCCTATCTTAGGGCTATAATTTTCCTCATTGGTTTTGTAGTATTTATGTTTTATTGCTTATTTTAGGGTTGTAATAGCTAGTAAATAAATTGTTTTACATGCTAAAACCTAACTTTCACATTAAGTTGTTTTATATATAATTAATAGGTGTTTTTAATTAAAATGAGTTTGTATTTCTTTAATCAAAAGTTACAATCAAATGCATTTCAATAAGGGCCAATCTGTTAGAGATGGGGGTTAGACAATTATCGCCGATTCCTATGGAATTACGGGTATTTGTCAGGTTAATTAATAAATAATAAATAACTTACTTTTCTATATGTATAATAGACATCATTGTATTCCTTAAATACTATAATTTAGTTCCTTACATGCAAAGGTGACGCAATTTAAATTAAGAATGATGTATGCTTGAATGACAAGGGATTGATAAATGTTATAATATACATGGACAACATATTATAAGGGCATGAATAAGAACTAAAATTCCAAACCTTTCTGGTATAGAAGATTAGAGGTCCTAGTGTAGAGGCTAGGTGGCAACTCCACTAACCACTCTTGTCCCTAGTAAAAATACATAATCTCTATAATGAGTAAAAGTTAAAGGATTGAACATAGGAGAAATTTTAGGATGAGTGACCTAGCTAGAAGTACACTGCTTATTAGATTTTTTTTAGGAATCCAGTAGGGGGTGTCACATTTTATGGTATCAAAGTATAGCTTTGATGTTCCTAGGTAGAGTACATGACTACAACTATCTAAGTTTCAATTCCTCTAAACTATTATGCTATACGATGCTAATAATTTATCCCTTTTGCAATAAGCATAAAGCTGATTAAGTACCCAAAGGAGGGGCTAAAGAGGTGGCTAGTTTTGCACCTACTACTGTATAAGGGACATGCAATGCATTAGTACCTAAACTTTGTGATGCTGCACAGCAGCCATAGCTACAAGTACCTGGTCAACAGTAAGCATCTCTTACTTTGTTACAGTAGATAGTAAAGTTGCTTAGACATACTACTAATATTGCTCCACCTTCTCTAGCTTTAGTACCACCTCTACAACCTACTGCCCCATAGAAAACTCCTTTAAAAAGGTTGAGGAAGATAGGAGTTATTAATTTGCTATAAAGGAAGGAAGATGATGTTGCGAAGGCTGAGTACTAGCTAGAGAGGACATTTAGGGTTTTGGAGCAGTTAAATTGCACAAAAGTAGAAAATCTTCATTGTACTACTTATCTTTTTTGGGAAGAAGCTTATAATTGGTAGAACACTATCAAGAGGAGAAAGTAGAGTGTTTCCACTATAGTGCCATAAACCATTATAGAGGAGAGTGTCCTTAAAAACACTAAGAGGGTGCTCAGACATAGGCATCTAATGTTGCACCTTAGAAAAAGGGTTCAGAGGTAGAAAAGAGGTGAGCAGCCTAATGCTAACCAGGGTACCAGATCTGAGGCTTATGCTCCAGCCAGGTAGTATGCTATGAAAGTTAGAGAAAAGGTTGTAACACCAAACATCATAACTGGTACTTTTTATTTATTTGATGTTCCAATTTTGGCTTTAATAGACCCTGGTTCTATACACTCATATGTATGTACTGCATTAGCATAGAATAGAGGCGTTAAAGCTTAAACATATTGATATAGATATCAGGTTAGTAACCCTACAGAGTAGAGTGTGACTGTGAACAAGGTGTATAGGCAATGTCCTCTAGTGATTTAGGGGCATAGATTTTCTACTGATTTGGTTGATCTGGCTTTCAATGAGTTTGATGTGATCTTAGGAATGGATTGTTTAACTGAGCATCAAGCCATGATTGATTGTAGATATAAGAAATTGACCCTCCAAACTACAGAGGGATAGACAGTGATAGTGGATAGTGAGAGAAGACTTTTTAATAATCTTATCTCCGCTATTAAAGCACAAATACTTCTTCAAAAAGGGTGTGAGGCCTATTGGCATGAATGTTTCCAACTTTGATATTAAACATATCCCCATTATTTCTGAATTCCCTAATGTATTTCCTAATGAGTTGCTAGGCTTAGTACCTCAGATAGAATTTGATTTTGAAATTGAGGTATATCTTAGTACAGCTCTAATATCTATTGCTCCATATCAAATGGCACCAATTGAATTGAAAGTACAGCTATAAGACCTATTAGATAAAGGATTTATTAGACCTAGTGTATCCCTTTGAGGAGTATCGGTACTATTTGTAAAGAAGAAAGATGGGTCACTTAGATTGTGTATTGATTATAGACAACTGAATAGGATAACTGTGAAAAATAAGTATACATTGCACAGAATTAATGATCTTTTTTATCAGTTGAAAGGTATAGGTGTGTTCTCAAAGATTGATACGAGATTTGGATACCATTAATTGAGAATTAAAGAGGCTGACATCTCCCAAAACTGTTTTTAGAACCCAATATGTGAATTATGAATTCTTGGTGATGCCATTTTGGCTTCTCAATGCACCAACGACTTTGATAGATCTCATAAATAGAGTTTTCTAACCATATTTAAATAGTTTGTCTTGGTGTTCATAGATGATATTCTGGTGTGTTATAGAAACAAGGAAGAGCATGAATAACAACTTAGGGTTATGTTACAGACTCTAAGAGAGAAATAGTTATATACGAAGCTCAGTAAGTGTGAGTTTTGGCTAAGTGAAGTTGCTTTCTTGGGGCATATAATTTTAGTAGAGGGGATCATAGTTGACCCTAGTAAAGTAAAGGCAATGTTAGAATAGGAACCACCTAGGAATGTAAGTGAGATAAGAAGTTTTCTAGGATAAGCTGGGTATTATAGGAGATTTATGAAGGGGTTCTCTATCATTGCCACTCCTTTAACTAGATTGATTAGGAAGAATGTGAAATTTGAGTGGGATGATAAGTGTTAAGCTAGTTTTTAAAAATTAAAAAAGATGTTGACTAAAGCTCCTATCCTAATTCAGCTTGAATAGGGTAAGGATTTTATAGTATTTAATGATGCTTCATTGAATGGCTTGGGATATGTGTTGATGTAGGATGGAAAGGTAGTAGCTTATGCTTCAAAGCAGTTGAAGCTACATGAGAAGAACTATCCCACTCATAACTTGGAACTAGCTGCTATTATTTTTGCTTTGAAAATATGGAAGCACTATCTATATAGAGAGAAATGCTATATATATACAGTTCATAAAAGTCTAAAATACCTCCCCACTTAGAAGGAACTAAACTTGAGATAGAGAAGGTGGTTGGAATGATAAAGGACTATGATTGTCTAAGTGATTAACACTCAAGGAAAGCAAATGTGGTGGCAGATGCTTTGAGCAGGAAGTTTATGATGACTTTAAAAGCCATGAAGGCTAAGTTGCAGTATACCTCAGAACATGCTGTATTGGCTAAGTTACAGGTGAAACTAGATTTCAGATAGTAGATTAAGGAAACTTAGATGAAAGACGAATAAATGGTTCAAATGGCAAGTAAAACTAAAGAGGGGAAGGGCACAGGGTTTGAGTTAATAGAAGATGTGTGTCTGTATTATCAGCACAGGTTATGTGTACCTAGTACAGATGACATGAGGTTATAGATACTAAAGGAGGCACATAAAACTCCTTATTCTATACATCTAGGGAGCACAAAGATGTATCTAGATGTGAAGTCTCATTATTGGTGGCTTGGTATAAAAAGAGAAGTGGCAGAATATGTTGCAAGATGTTTTACATGTCAACAGGTGAAAGCTGAACATCAGGTTCCCTTTAGTTTGCTACATCCTATAGCAATACTAGAGTGGAAATAGGAAAAGATAACCATGGATTTTGTGATGGGTTTACCTTTGACCAGAGGTAAATGTGATGTGTATGGATGATTATTGATAGATTGATAAATACAACTCACTTTATCTTGATCAAAATGGATTATTCCTTAAAGAGGTTGGCTAGACTATATATGGATGAAATACTCAAGTTACATAGTGTGCCAATGACTATCATTTCTGATAACGATCCTCAATTTACTACCAGATTTTAGAAGAGGCTATAGGAAGCATTAGGCACCAGACTAACCTATAGCATAACTTTTCATCCTCACACTGACGGACAATAAGAGAGGGTGATATAGATACTTGAAGATATGTTGCAAGGATATGCTATTGAGTTTAAAGGTAGCTGGGATCAGTACCTATTGTTGGCTAAATTTTCCTATAGTAATAGTTACCAGTCAAACTTAGGAATGGCCCCATATGAAGAATTGTATAGTAGATGATGCAAAACTCCTTTATGTTGGAGTGAAGTTAGGGAGAGTAAGATTTCTATTGTGGATTTAATCAAAGATATGGAGGAAAAAGTGAAGATAATTAGAGAAAGGCTAAGAGTAGCAGTTGATAGCTAGAAATTATATGCCAATCTAAAATAGAGAGATGTTGAGTATGCAGTTGGTGAGAAAGTATTTTTGAAGGTTTCTCTATGGAAAAAGGTACTGAGGTTCAGGAAAAAAGGGAATTGTTGGACCCTACAAAATTATAGAGAGGGTCAGACCTCTAACATACAGGCTAGTATTACCACTTGAGCTACAACAAATACATGATGTTTTTCATGTTTCTATGCTTAGGAGGTATAGATCGGATCCTTCACATGTGATTTTGATGGTAGATATTGAAATATAGCCTGATTTGAGTTATAAAGAAGAATTGATTTAGGTTTTAGCTTGTGAAGTAAAATAATTGAGGAATAAATCCATACCATTGGTTAAAGTGATATAGAGGCACCATAACACTGAAAAAGCTACTTGTGAGCTAGTAGAATAGATGAAGGCCCAGTATCCACACTTATTTGCTCTAAGTAATTTTGAGGATGAAATTTTCTTAAGAGGGAAAGAACTATAACGCCCGTGTTTAGAGGCTCTGTGAATAGTGAAACTTGGTTTAGGAAGTGTGGCTAGGGTGTCGGGTCACTTGCATATAAATTGAGGCAGTGACAATGATCATAAAACTTTGAAGGGCTTTAAATTGATGAAAAAGGCAAAATTTAAAAATTTAGCAAAACTAATAATTCATTTCGGACTGTAAGTTACCTCTTTGTGTAATAAAATTTTTTTGCATTGGGAATGACCTAGGATGTGCCTAGATGGACTCAAAAATATTGACCCTAAAGCTCAAAAATTCCATAGAGTCTATTGATGAAAGAATTTTTGAATTTCAAGGTCATTTGCAAATTCTCATAATTTTTTAAGTTGGCATGCATATTGAGTTAGTCTGAAAACTATACTATTGATGGAATTTGGCCTCAAAATTTTATAAGCATGTATAGGGGATTAAAATATGAATTTTGTAACAAACGATGTAATTTTTGAGGTTTATGTGAATTTTGGTGAATTTTTGAAGTTTTATCAAAGATCGAGCCATTTGGGGTAGTTCGGGTGGTCATGGGATCCATCTGTATCATGCCATCTAGCTCAATGCCTATTCGGAGTGTCCACATTGCCTTGATAAGTGGCAAATCCACTCATATAAAAGGAAAAATTTTTCTTTCTTTCTACTTAGCAATTAATGCCACAACTAGCCTTGGAAGCCATTTTTATCCATTCCTTTAGCCATTTCTGCAAGCCTTTGATTTCTAAATTCATTTAGGGATGTTAGGGATCTAAGGGAAGAAGAAGCATAGAGAAAGGAGCCTCCATCAATTAATTAAAATTCTAGGAAATTTACTAGATAAAAGCAATCCAGTAAGAGGTGTTTAAGGTGAGTTCTTTATTTGTCCTTGGGTTTTCTTAAGTCCTCTTTGCTGGAAATAGGTATTTGAGTGCCTAACATCTGTGGAAATGTGTTTTAATAGCTTTTAAGGTGATTTAAGAGGAGAAACACTTAAACGAAGGAAGAAGAAATCATTGTGAGGGGCTGGACAACTTATAGATGTGAAGGTTTCAAGTGTTCTCCTTAGTAAGCAAGTGAATTCTAGCATTTTATTCATGCCTTATGATCTCTATAAGATTGGAATCAGGCTATAGTGATGTTAAACTAAGGTTTAAATGTGGACATCCTTTAGCTTGCATGAAATTCCTAAGGATAAATGGACAATTAAGGGTTGAATTGGGAGTTTCTTTATGAACATTTGAATAACATGGGTAAATCCTCGCTGGTTGAGATCATTGTGGGTAATATATAGGTGTATAATGCTTAATTTAGTTTAGAACATGTTGTAAGGTTCTTAATATGTATATACATCTGTGTGCATATGAGTATAATTGTCTATTTGCCATGTATAAATTACTTTAGGACATGTGAAATCACTAGGTGATAAGGAGATGACTTGATTAATATATGTATAGTTGGGAATTTAGTAATGGTCTAGACATACACCATGATTGAATTATCTAAATTATCATAACAATATCTCTAGGAATGTATAAATGTGTTGAAAGCATGTGCAAAGAATGGAATGAATAAGGTAATGTGGAAAAATGCATGATCATGACTTGTATATCAAGGTACTCGAGAGCATTGGCAAGGTAAATGCTAAGAAATCTTTAGTGTTTTGCTTAAAAGGAATAATTGCCTTGAAATTGATGTTGTGGATATGAATTGACTTGATTGATATGTGTAAGAAAGTGAATTAAACTTTGGCTGAGACATATGTGAGATAAAGGCACCTAATTAGCATGAAAACTTTGGTAACATTTGTGTTATGTATAGGTATAGTATGAGCATTTGGCATAATTTAATTGGCATGAAATGAGTCTAAGGTACATAGTTAAAATGGCATGGAATGTAACCAAGGATTTGCATGAAATATGACTTGAAAATTAACTTGAACATGTTTAGAAATGGCTTATAATGTGCCTTTAAGGGCTATGACTTGTGATCAAACAATGTGCTTAAAATTTGTGCCTATTAGGGCTATATTATGTGATTGTGTATTGTAGCTTTAATGCCTATGTTTTGGTCTTAGAAATGGCCTAATGATTGTATGGCTTAGGGCCTATGAATCTTGTGTAAATAATGGTAAAAACTGCACTAAAAAAGGATAAGAAATGAACCTAAAAAGGGTTGTTAAAACTTGACTTAATGACCTATAACTATCTAGTTTGACCTTTACCGGAATCAAAAATATCACTGGACAGTAAATGGAAAATAATTGTGAAATACTTATGGAAAAAAATCAAGCATAATATACCATAATTATTGGCAGTTATAATCTTTGAAAATGCTTTTGAGAAATTACTTGATACCACCTAATTGTGACTATACCAGACCAGGATAAAATTTAACTGTGCTATAAAATTTATATTTGTCTGTTACTTACTTAATAATATTATAAGAAGTCAATCAGTAAAGAAAAAAATATACATTAAGTTGCATGGCTGATTAGTTAGACACCCACTAGATGGGTTGACCGGTTAACTTATGGATTTTTAGCAGTTGTTACACTGTCAACTTTTCAGATAAGGCTAGTACAGTAGCCTAAGTCCTCCTTGAGGCCACTGTATTAGTCTATTGGATAGACAATTTTATACCTTTGTCACATGATGTCAGTTATGTAATTTTTGCTGATGCAACGGCGTAGGGCCTGAAGGGTCACTGCAGTAGTATGTTGGATAAACTAATCCACTAGGCAAACACATTTATGCCATTACTGATCTTCAAATAAGGTCGATACAGTGGCCAAGGTCTCCGTGGGCCATTGCACTAGCCTATTAGGCAGACCACACCTTGATAATTACACCTTGGGTGCTATAACTCAAGCAGGCTGGTGCAGTTATCGGGGTCTAAAATGTGGATCACTGCACTATCTTTATTCCTTTGAGGTCTAGTGTATGTTAGTGTTGTCTTTCTATTCGGGCTAGTTGAAATAAATTAAATAAGAAAAATATAAATTACATGTGATATTGGAATATGATACAAGGTATAATATGACACAATCACTTGAATAATTGGGAAATACACATATAGAGGTATTTTTGTAATTTTACATATACAGTACC
Organism: Hura crepitans; assembly: GCA_948208565.1. Classification (NCBI taxonomy): domain Eukaryota; kingdom Viridiplantae; phylum Streptophyta; class Magnoliopsida; order Malpighiales; family Euphorbiaceae; genus Hura; species Hura crepitans. Next base: position 9,012 of record CANXYI012030492.1, read on the forward strand.
TAGTCTCTTGACTAGTAAAGATTATGCATGTGAGCTATAATAATAATAATAATAGAAACTATGATTTTCTTAGGTTGAAATGAATAACTGAATGATTTCTTGACATAAACCTATACAAGGGTAATTTGGTAATTTGGCACATTAATATCTTAAACTGAACTTTAAAACTAGGATAACTTAGTGTTATGACTACACATGCATGGCTGAACTACTTGACATGTTTTAAATGCTTGAGTTCACCATTGAGCATATTATATAATCAATGTACTTATTTTGGTGCGTAGGTACCCAAAATAGAGATGTAGCCTCGTGAAGCGTGCAATAAAGTTTAGAGGTTATTCATCAGACGATTGTTAATGTATATTTTTTTTTATAGTTTTGCACTCTATATACTTATGCAGGAAATGGGTGTTATGTATATAAAGGTCATGTGATGTAAATATATAGGTAAAATTTGTGTTGTAATAAGTAAATATTAGTCCTTTTGAGAATGTATAATTTTTGTTAATCTGTGTTGATGATATGATCTATGAGCTTGAGGCTCTAATGTATGTTTATTTGATTGTGGCCCGAGGCTTGTGTTGGTGTTTATTAGAATGATGATGTTAGGTTGATACCTAGGGGACCAGAAGGGTCCAAGAGGTGTGAGAATGTATTATAGAAGTGTTTATATAGGTTTAAATTTTTTGGATAGTGACCCGAACAGTCGTTATGCTATAGGATTTTTGGAAATACTTGATCGACCAGTGATTTACCAACTTTGGCATGACCCTAAGTAATGTATAAGGAAAGGCAGGAATGAAATTGGAATCAGATAGAATTAAATAGTGCATAATAAGTAAAAGTTAAATGAATAAATATGGGAGAAATTTTTGGATGGGTGACCTAGCGGAAAGTGCATTGTTTATTGGGTTTCTTCAAGAATCCAGTAGGAGGTGTTACATTTTATAGAATTAGAGCATAGGTTTAATATTCCTAGGTTAAGTACATGAGTGCAACTGTCTAAGTTTCAAATCCTTTAAATTGTTAAACTATACGAGGCTAATAAGTTATTTCTTTTGCAGTAAGCATATGATTGATCAAAGACCTGAAGGAAGGGCCGAGAAAGTGGCTAGTTTTGCACCTACTACTATAGAGGGGGTAGGCAATGCATCAGTACTTGAACCTAGTTATACCACACAGTAGCCATAGCTACAAGTGCTTGGTTAATAGCGAGCAAAAGCATCACTTGCTTTATTACAATAGATAGTGAACTTGCTCAAACATACTTCTACTATTGCTCCTACTCTACCTTCACCTCTTCTAGCTCCAGTACCACCTCCACCACTAGCTCCTCCATAAAAAACTCCTTTAAAAAGGTTGATGAAGATGGGAGCTATTGATTTCCTAGGGAGGAAGGAGGGTGATGTTGCCAAGGTTGACTACTGGCTAGACAGGACATTTAGAGTCTTAGAGTAGTTAAATTGTACAGAAATAAAAAATCTTCAGTGTGCCACTTATCTTCTTCAGGAA
>CANXYI012030608.1:0-10745 GCA_948208565.1 Hura crepitans
CTCACAAGCAAATCCACAATTCTTTTTAGTTTAGCCTCATAAGCTAATCCATAATTTTTGTAGGTTCAGCCTAACAAGATAATCCAAAATTTCTTTCACCTTGTCAAACCTCATCAGTTAAATGACCTTAGGTGTGATCAAAATTCCTCTCAAAAGCTTGTTTAACCTCGTTGGTAAAATAACGTTAGTTGAAATCAAAACATTTTCCCATCTGGTCAAACCTTATCAGTCAAATAACCTTAGGTACCTATATTCAGAGAGAAAAAGCAAATCTTTTGTAATGACTTGGAGGTATGCATTTATATTCAATGTAGCTTCTATTCAAGCAAGTACTTCAAACTCATGTACTTTGGTATGCACTGTTGTTTTGGCATTTCACAACACACACCAAAGTGGGGGCAACTATAAACACCTTAACTTTTGACCTATGATGATCACCAAAGAAAGGCTATTAAGTGAAGGCATAAGACCTCAAGAAGCAAGTCCACATGGATTTATGTTAAGGTCTGCATAGACATACTCTACCTAGGTCATACTAGCCCAATAAGCTTTACCAAGCCTAAAGCCCATGGTCTGCTTGAACAAAGTCTAATTTCATATCCTTATAAACTAACTTAAACTTAGCCCAAAGCCTATAAACTGGCAGGAAAGCATATAACCTAGGTCCATATGAACTAAGCCATATAAGTCCGTATGGACTTGCTATCTTAAAATCTTCCAAAAGTGGGATTTTTCCATTTAGATTATGAATCCTAATCCAATTATGATTCTACTTCATTTAGATGGGAAACTCTTAAACCTAATCTTATAAATACTTTTCTTATGTTTGAGGAAAGGAGGAGGTGGAGAATCAAATTCATAAAAGCTAATAAACCCATACGTGAGTTTAGAAGAGGACTCCAAAAAGGAATCCCTCTCTTAGTCTTATTACCCTCGCCTAAAATAATTCTTTCTATACTCCTACATCTCTATGCTATTGCTTAAAGAGTTTATTCACTAGGTTTATTTGAGGTCTCTTCTATGTATCTTGATATTATTTTCATGGACCTATGATCTCTAAGGATTGATCACAAGTAAGGTGATTCTATGTAATCCCCACTTTGATCATGGGAGTAAGTCATGGTTTTAAGTTGTTTAATAGTTTACAATTATTGCTTTTACATCATATTCATTCTGTTACCTATGTCTTAATTGTACTGACTTATTTGTTAACATGATGAAGTCTGCACGGACTTACTTTCTTGACATATGTATAATATGTTGTCCGTACAGACTTATGTTCAGTAATAGTGTCTTAGTTGTCTTATATATCATGCTTTAATATATATTGTTTACCATGTTGATGTTATTCTATAATGTTAATAGGTTGCATAATTATCTCATTCCCTAAAATACATGTTAATATATCAAAATTATTGTATAGTCTGCATAGACACCCTCTCATTAGGAAGATAGTCCATATGGATGGTCTTGTCTCATTCTCATATATTCTATCTTTGAGTCTATACGGACTCTCTTTCATGTGGAATGTAGTATGTGCGGACATGTACTTTAGATTTCAATTTCACATGTATTTTTTTGTCTTTTTTTATGATTTTATATGAATCTTTTACCTGGTATCATTGAGACTTTTCTTTTGAGTTGTATGTAAGTGACCCTTCTCATTAGAGTGGAGGTACGGATGGACATAATAACCTTTATAAGAAGTAGTCCTCATAGTCATTAGCCATAGATACATAGAGTCCGCACAGACTTATTGACGTACAAATGAGACCATTTAAGTGCTTTACTTTATTTCTTTTGGTTTATAATTATTGTATCTTTTGATTTATTTTAGTTTGAAATAATTAGTTAAGCAACTTATTATGCATGCCAGATGCTTAATTTTTAGATTAAATAATTTTCTACAAAATTAATTTGTGTTTTTATAAGAAAATAGACTTGAATTTTCTTAATTAAAAGTCATATTAAAAATTTATTTTAATAAAGACAAATCTCTTAAAGATAGGAGTTAGGTAATTACCACCAATTTCTATGGAATTATGAGTAATTGTTAGGTTACATCACAAATAATAAATAACTCACTTTTTGGATGTATAATAGACCATGTTGTATACTTTAAATACTGTAATTACATACGAAGGTTATATGGATGCTTTAATATAATACATGCTTACATGATAAAGGATTAATAAACATTACAATATAAAATGGAAGGCTTATTATTTAGGCATAAATAAGATCTGAATTCTAAACCTTTCTAGTATAGAAGATCAAAGGTCCTAGTGTAAAGGCTAGGTGGTAACTCCACTAACCACTCCTATCCCCGGTAAAAATATCATAATCTCTACAGTTGGCCACATAGGGTTAAGGAAGTAGATTGGTTTTGTGATATTGTATGATAGATCTACATAGGCCCACCTTTAATATTAAAAAGACTGACGACCATGATTGAGCCATGTTGTGATCTAACAACTACGATTAATCCTACATAAGTTTAAAGAACAAAAAATTAGATTTTAACCTTTGAGGCCTCTAAAAATTATTATTTAAGTACCATAAATTCTATTACTTCCCACTTTAGAAACCCCAAAAATTTTGAGCCCAAAAACAAATGGGAACTCGATTAATTAATCAATTGCATTTTTTTATAAATTTAAATAAAATACTTATCGATGCTAGAAATTATTGATTTTTGCACCTTTGGACTATTTAGAGTATTAACCTTTAAGTTTTGTTATTTCTGAGCTATGTTAAGCATATCGAGAATATTTTATCGTTCAACTTGAATTGAGTCACTATTCAGTAATCACCGACATAAAAATTTTAACTTGTTTAGTGATCACTCTATTAACTTTATTTTCATTTAAAATTTCACCCATTATTTTTTTATGACTAGTACTCCCTTTTGATCACCTCAGTGTGACCCAATTCTTAATAAATACTATTCACACATAGGGATGTACTATTTTTAAAACTAGGATTTTTTAGCATTATAGTTAGATTTGTACCTTAACAGCATGACACATGAAAGATGTAATATATGTATTGAAGCTCTAGTTGTAAAGCTAACCTGTGGGCAATTATTCTTACATATTTTGTTATCTCGTATAGATAGATAAACCTGGGGCTTAGCTTGCCTTTCTTCACAAATAAAACCACTTTGTTTCATGGTGACACTTCGAGGAACAAATTTTCACTAACTTCAAATTCAATATCTTTTTACTCTAAATTAAGATAGTATTTCTATCTTTCAGATGTAGCTTTCAATCTGTCCTAATGATCTTGACTTTCTCTTTAACACCTCCTATCAAATTTGGTCCCATGATCTTGCTTTCACTTAGCTCAATCTACTAAAGAGGAGTTCTACACTTCTTCCCATATAGTTCTTTATAAGACCCCATGCTAAAACTTGATTGATGATCATTATTACCTGTAAACTTAGGAGAGGTACTAAACCTAACAATGTGGAACCCAATTACACAACTTCTCTACATATCTTTTAGCATATATTAATGTATGCTATCTATCATAAGCATCATTGTGACACCTCTACTAGAATCCCAAAGAAACCCGGTGATCGATGAATTTCTTACTAGATCACCTATCCTAAAATTTGCTCTAAGTTTGCACTCTTTAACACTTATAGATTATTTATTATTTGTTATGATACTACTTAACTTCTTAGTGTTTCCCTTAACTATTCTTATATAAGGTATAATAGACCAAAGAAACCATTTATTAGACCGTCAACATGTTTAGAGAAAATTAGGTAGCACAATAGGTACTTGAGTGACATTTTGAAATTTTTTTCACTTATAAAAGCACTTCTAATATCATTACTATCACTCTATCTCCTCCCAAACCCATCTAATCCACTCAGTAACATCACCATATATCAACATACATTAACATATCACATAGGGCCTCAGGCCTAAAATCATCAGAAAACCACAAAAATAAAACATTAAGATAAATGCCCTATTTATATATCACACGTATGCTTATATATATAGACACTAGTAGCTTCTAATCTTGCTAAACCCATACCCTTTAATATTTACATGAGTGCCTACGATATGTAAAAAAAACACACATTTATATACCCTTTACTATTTGTGTTGCTACACTACACAATCCTTGAGGCTAGATTGCTTACCTTTGTAACTTGCGCATTAAAACACTGGTATGCTGAGTCTAAAACTCAATGGTGAATTTAATGTATTAAAAATATGTCACATACAAGTACTTAGATGTGGCAATAGGCTATAACTATATAAATGCAATACATGATAGTCAATTTATGTAAATGACAATTATTTTAGTACTCAATCTCCCAGTTCAATTAATTATAGTTATGCCCCTCTGGTATTTTCATTAAATTTATTCATTTTGTGATCGACATCAATTTTGGTTTGAATTTTAATTTAGTTTAGTTTAATTTAATAGGCCTAACTGGATAGATTATACTTAAAGACACTAGACCAATAAGGTACTGTATATTGTGCAGTGGCCTACATTCTTAACCCCGACCACTGTACCAACCCAGTCTAATAGTAAGGATTAGTTCACATTAACCTCATGATACAGGATAAGGGATATCAAGGATCAATCGATAGACCTCCTACTATCCCAATAATTAATAGCAATTCACTCTATTGATAGTAGGGATCAGTCCATAGACCTCCTGATATCGAAATAATCAACAGCAAACATCTCTAGAGGATAATAGGGATAAGTCCATAAAATTCCCAATATTAAGTGTACCGTCATCAAATATCTCCAATGGATAGTAGGGATCATTTCATAGACCTCCTAATATTATGAAAATCATCATCAACTATCTAACAGCTGCTAATCTCTAATTGACCTATCAACCCCTCTAATGGTTGTCTAGCTAATATGCAATATGTCCTTATTTTAGGTCTATTTACTTACTAGTCATTATTTTATAATATTTAAAATTAAGAAATAGATAGTTATGAATTTATTTTAATAGTTGGATTTTGACTGAGACAATTATAGGTCAATTTTGGTCTTACTAGACTGTTATAGGTTTATTTTCTAAGCCAATTTTTAGTCAATTTCTTTGCCAATTCCAAGACAAAACTAAGTTCATTTTATACCCTTATTCTAAGTCCAATTATGTTTAGAATATAGCCATTTATAGTTCAAGTTCCACTTAATTTTTTTCATAGGACAGTTATAGGTCACTTTTAAATTTTTTGTACACAGTTATAAGTCACTTAATTATTTTCAAGGCATTTTTCCATGCCATTCTAATCCATCTGAACATGCTATTATAGCCCCAAAGTTATGTCATTTCACACAATCTAAATTGCCTCAAAATCATTTTAAACCAAGTACACAAAGTATCACAAACTTTTGTCCAAAATCATGCCATTGTGAGATCTATTATAGGACCTTTTTACCATCTCATTTTAAGCTATTTTCAAACCATTTCATAGCTCAATTATGAATATTATATCTTTACCTATACTAACCAATTATTTTACTATACTTATTCACATATTTATGTCAATTTCATGCCATCCTAATGTCACACCATTTATGTTCATTATGCCATGCCAATTCTACATGTCATACATCATGCTCCCCACACACACATACTTGTCAACCATAACATTCCTCTTGCCCACCACCAAATCAAGGTCACACATATACACATTCCTATAATTCAACACACACATGTCATATACAAAAGTTCTAATACATACATGCCTATACACATGACATATTAGGCACATCACGCCATAACATACACCATACATTCCTTGGCCATGATTTAGTTCCATATATACATGTATATTTTCATAAAATTCACTATATATCCATCTAGTTTCATGCCTAACATGTAATTTCCTATAACATACATCATGCCACCATGCCATACAAATAACTTGCAATCTAAGGCAACCTAACATACCTTTCGGCCGTTCATGGCACAACTTATAACAATGCCTTTTCTCATCATACGCACATATAAACCATTAAATCCTATAACATGCATATCATTGCTCATTATAAACCTTATGTACACATGCCATAATACACCACACACATATATACACCCTCTTTACCAAAGTGACCCTATGCCCTCACCATTATTCATTCCACCAAATCATTCCAAAATCACTCAATATATATGGAAATAATGTCAAAGTAAGCTCAATTCACTATTACACATACAGTACCCATCACAACCACCAATTCCATACAAGATTTGCATATAACTTACACTAGAAATGTTTTCATGCCTTAAATACAATAAAGTCACATACCTACACTTGAAATGGAGCCTTGCCTACACTTTAGCACCTTTATTTCCCTTATTGAACATTAACTCTACCTTGGCCTGCATACACATCACCCATTTAGCACCTCTTTTACATTTGCTAGGGTAGTGAAAGTGGTGTCATGTGTCACCCAAGCACCCCAAAATCTTAAATTTTCTTAGGAACTTCAAGAAATTTTAAAAATTTACTTAGAACTCAAAATTTTGTCACGTCAATTTTAAAAATCCATGATTGGGCCTATTTAAGGGCCCATAAAATCTTGAGTGAAAATTCCTTCGGCAAAATAGTTAATCAATTTCTTGATTTGCTTGAAAATTTTAAAATTATGGAAAAATATGAAATGTCCACAAAAATTAAAAATTCCTTCACCAATGGCCTCTAGAGAATTTTTGAACTTCAGGATATGATATTTTTTGGTCTATTCGAGCGCATCCTAGGTCATTCTTAGCCTAAGTCTATCTATGCCTACAAACTACTATATTTTGGCCTTAAATAATTTATTAATTTGCTAAAATTTTAAATCAACTCTTTTCCATCATTTTTAAGCCCTTCAAAGTTTCATGACTAGTAGGCCTTACCTCGAGCCTTGTAAAGGTGACCTGACACTCCCAGCACACTTTTCAAATGCTAGAGGTATTGTTCACGGAGCCTCAACTTATAGGTATTACAATCACAACCAACTAGGTTTCAAAGCCAATCAGGTACATATGTTACCTGAACAAGTTACTTGGATTAACCATCCATTTTTAAATTAAAAGCCATACTGAAGCTGAGTTGAGTGCCTAATACATTATGCAACTTCTTTTAGAATTTGGAGGTAAACCTAAAGTATAGATCTAATATGATTGATGTTGGCATTCCATGTAGTCTCATAATCTCATCAATGTATAATTTTGTAAGCTTCTCTAGTGAATAGTCCATTCTCATTTGTATGAACTGGCTAGTCTTTATTAATATATCCATGATCACCCATACCACATCACATTTATTTTTTGTCATTAGCTAACCAATGATTAAATCTATGGTAATCTTCTCCCATTTCCACTTTGGTATAGCAATTTGATGAAGTAAATGAGATAGAACTTAATGCTCTACCTTTACTTGTTGACAAGTGAGGCACTTTGTCATAAACTTTGTCATATCTCTCTTCATACCATGCCATTAGTAGTATAGCTTCAAGTCTTAGTAAATCTTGGTGCTACTTGTATCCATGGCATATGGTGCATTGTATGCTTCATTCAAAATCCACTTCTTTACTTCATCAACATTAGGCACACATAAACGATCTTGACAGTATAAGTATCTATTACTTTTGATCTCAAACTCGATGAACTTCCCCTCTTTAATAGAACTCATAATGCTTACGAGCTTATTGTTAACTTTTTTTAGCATCATTCACTTGTTGTAGGAGATTAGCTTGGCTCGTAATTTAGATAAAAGGGTTCCATCATCAATAAACTTCAATCTAGCATTCAGAACTCTATTGCTAACATAAACTTTCTATTCAAGGCATCTGCCACTATATTAGCATTACCAAGTTGGTAGTCAATAAGATAAATATAGTCTTTGGTCAACTCCATCTATCTATGTTGACTCAAATTGACCTTTTTATATACAGGAAAATACTTTAAACTCTTATGATTAATTTAGACATAACATCTGTCACTATATAGGTAGTATCTTAGTATCTTCAAGGTAAAAGCAAGGGCCACTAGCTCAAGATCATGAATGGGATTGTTCTTTTTGTATGGCTTCAACTCTTATGAGGTATATGTATTATCCTTGCCTTCTTGCATTAACATATATCCTGAGAAATTCAAGGAAGCATTATTGTGTATGGTGAAATCCTTCCTAGATACTAGTTTTATAAGAATTGGTGCTTTTGTCAACATAGCCTTTAGCTTATCAAAACTCTCTTAACATCTATCATCCCATTTAAATCCATCATTCTTATGAAATAGGTTAGTCATAGGTGCTATAATCATAGAGAATCCCTTGACAAATCACATATAGTATCCCACCAATCTTAGGAAACTTCTGATCTCTATTACATTTTTAGGTGGTTTCCCTTTAAGGATTTCTTTTACCCTACTTGGATTAACTTAGATACCATCTAAAAAAGCTATGTGTCCTAAGAAAGATATCTCATTAAACAAAAACTCACACTTGCCTAGTTTGGCAAACATATTTTCATCTTTCAATGTTTATAATTCAATTATAAGATGTTGTTTATAATCATTCCTATTCTTGGATTATACATATATGTCATCAATGAATACCACAAAAATTGGTATAGGTAGGGACAAAAAACCTAATTTATTAAGTCCATGAATGTTGCAGGAGCATTTGTAAGCCCAAATGGTATTACCAAGAACTCATAGTGCCTATATCAAGTTCTAAAAGTAGTTTTAGGTATGTTTGCTTCCTTGACCATCACTTGGCAATACCCTAATCTCAAATCAATCTTATAGTATACTCCAGCTCCTTTTAATTGTACAAATAAATTATCAAAACATGGTAAAGGGTAGTTATTCTTAATAGTAACTTTATTCAACTATATATAGTCTACACATAATCTTACCAGTCTATCTTTTTTCTTCATAAATAGTAATGAAGCTCCCTAAAGACAAACATTAGGTCCGATGAAGCCCTTATTTAAATAGTCTTGCTATTGAATTTCAACTCCTTCAATTCCATAGGGGCCATCAATAATCAATGATAGCATAAAGCTTAGATAACCAATCCATACCCAAGATCAAATCAAACTCATTGAAATTTAACTCAACGAAATCACCCGAAAACTCATATCTTTATACGACCCAAAGACATTCTTTGTAGATTCTATTCATTATCACACTTTTCTCTAAAGGAATGCTAACCATGATATAAATATCTAACAAGTCAACCTTTAACCTTAAATTATATGCCCGTGCTATACTTATATAAGAATGTGTGGAACCTAGATCTTTCAATGCTATAACAGGCATATCAATGATGTAAAATTTTTTAACTGACATCTAGTGATTTAGTCTCCTTTCTAGCCCTAATTAAATATTGTCTCACTAATGCTTATGGCTCAGCTCAATTCTCTTTCTTTGATCTAGCCCTCTAACTAATCTTAGATCTATCCCCTTTATCTTTTTTTTATCCTCTAGAAGCAACCAAAGATGATACCTAAAACTAAGAAGTGGTTACTGATCTTTTAGGAAAATCTCTAATAAAATGATCCTTAGAACTATATCTATTAAAGACTCTAGGTATCATCTTTCGATATGTACCCATGTGTCCTTTATGGTAATGCTTACATAAGGCTATGGATGTACTCTTAGCAGTAGATATTGGTGCACTAGCTGCTTGTGTCTAATGTCTAGGTGTAGAATATGATCTCTACCTAAACCTCTAAGTTTATGTCTATATCTACTATTAATACTACCCTCCCTTATACTTCTTACTGCAAGTGGGAACCGAACTAGCCTGACTCTCACTATTAGGTCTCTTCTACAAAAATTTATCGCTCTTATTTTTCTTTCTTTTTTACAATCATATGGATAGCTGCAATAAATAAGGAAAACTCTCTAATCTTTATTGTAGCCAAATAAAGGTGAATGTCATTGTTTAGCCTTAGTTTGAATCTCTTACACCTCTTTAACTCATTAGGAATGATTCCTTTGGCATACTAACTTAACCTTACAAACTCTTTCTCATACTCAAAAGTTAATCTATACTTTTTCTTAAGAGAAATAAACTCCCATCTCATCTCCTTAAGGTAGTTCTCTATGACATGTTTTTTCTTGAATTCCTCTATGAATAACTTTATGTTTTTGCTTCTAGTGCCATTTGATCTATTACTATTTTTAACCATTGCTAGGCCTCTTGCTATAATAATGAATTTGAACAAATCATATTCTCTTTTAGTGTGCACTCTAATTGCTAGAGGATACTAATAGTCCTCTCTAGCTCGTATTTAGAAGTTGTTAAATCATCTTGATCTATTCCAATGAAGTCTACAACTCCAATCTTCTTAACCCTTTCTAGATAGCTCTTCTACAGAGACAATAGAGGTGGTAGTGGTGATACAGCAGTGGTTATAGACTACCTCAATAACTCCACCATTTGTTGAAGCAAGGCTAGTTATTTGACACCCTCAACCAGCTCTAAACACCAGACCCGAGTTGAGAGTGCAGCACATTTTCAATATCTGATTCTACTATCCAAAATTGTCTATAATTTAATGCTTTAATGAACTAAAATATTTCTTGCATAAGGATTTGTAAAAACTCTAACAATTCTTTAACACATTTTACAAGGTAACTAATAAGGTCATCATGTCAAAAATCTGGTAACATAACTGCTGTACCGAGACATTATCCCAAATCATAACCTTACAAAAGAAACACTTCTATAAAATCATATCAACTCCATCAACAT
>CANXYI012030628.1:0-11251 GCA_948208565.1 Hura crepitans
GGTGATGAAGTTGCATCCGAGTACTAGTTCAAAAGAACTATCCAAATTCCATAGCAACCAAGGTGCACACTAAAGGAGAATGTGATATATACTATGTCTCTACTATTGGAGGAAGCATTTAAATAGTGGGAGACATTCTCAAAACTTAAAGCTTCACCAGAACTTACTTAGGCTTTCTTCTTGGAAAAATTCAAGAAAAAGTATATCATGAAAAACTATTCAATGAAGAAGAGACAGGTGTTCTTAGATCTTAAATAGGGATAATGATTAGTAGCTAAGAATGAAAAAAGAGTTTGCTAAACTCAATCTTTATAAGAAGGGAATTGTATCAACTAAAGTAGACCAGTGTAAAAGGTTTAAGAATAGTCTTACTAATAACATCAAATTACAAGTGGTAGTGATGAAAATCTACTAATTTCCTTCCTTGATAGCAGTAACCTACACATTAGAGGATATATTAAAGCAAATGAGGGAGAGTTTTCAAAAGAAAAGATCATTCACCTAGGGTTAAGCAAGCTTAGCTTTAAGGATATGATAGAGATAGAAGGGTTATCAGACTACTCAATAACAATCCCAAAAATAGGTATATGCTAAGAAATCCAAGCAAGGAGTTCAATCTAGATCTGGATAGTAAATAAAAGCTACTAGGGTACTTATTTCCATTACTAGGACTGCACTAGCTGGTTGTCAACACTAATGGAAGATACATAGAGGTGTATGCTTAATATATGTTTACTTTATTTTATAGTTCACACATACCCTTTCTTATGAGAAACATAGTCCGTACAGATATTTCTCACCATCCCTAGTCCTTAAGACTACGTATGTCAATTTATATGTTTTTTGTAATCAATCTGTAGCTTTCTATAAATTATGCTTAGACATATATCTTGATTTTAAATGAATCATTGTATATTCATTCTTTATAAGTTCGTGTAATATTTAGTATCATTAACCTTTCTTTTGAGTTGTATGTGAGTGACCTTTCTTACAAGAGTAGAGGTTGGCATGGACATAATGACCTTTATAAGTTGTAGTCCACACGGATACACATTGGAGCTATATTGAGTCCGTGCGAATGTAGCGATGTATAGATAAGACTAATTAAATACATGTATTATTTCCTTTGGTTTTGTACCTTTTATATCCTTTGCTAATTTTAGGTTGTAAGAGGCAGTTTTATAACTCATTTTACACACCTAAAGCCTAAATCACATTAAATGATTTTCTATATAATTAATTGGTGTTTTTTTTAACAAAATGGTTTTTAGTTTTCTTAATAAAAGTCAATTAAAAATATATTTTAACAAAAGCCAATCTCCTAGAGATAGGAGTTGGGTAATTATTGTGACACCCCCTATTCGATCCCCTAAGAGACCCCATAGGTGATACACGTACTTTTAGGCCACTAACACCCCTCACTTTATTCCCTTCATTAGTTAGATCATTTTTCTCACTTATATTCCCAATTCACTTTACATATGGTTTATAGCTTTTCATGGTATATTCATACAAAAATGCCAATTTAGGTGATTATAGGTCATTCTTAAATCCTTAGAAATTTTGATTGCATAACAGTTATTCGGGTCCTATCCCAAAAATTTTATAAGACCTATTTAGCACTTCTATAAGTAGTTCACAACACCTAGGCCCATTTGGTCCCCCATACTTAGCCTAACATCAACCTAAGCACATAACAAACTTAAGCCTCAGGCTTCAAATAAATCATGCATATATATACATAAAGCCTGAGACTCACATCAATCATCATAGGTCACATATAATCATACATTCACCATAAACACATGTATAAATACTTTATTCACATTAATAGGTTCTAAGTGCTCAATTTACATTACATGTCCACAACTTATGTATATAAGTTCTACATAACTCCTACCTAAGTACATGGATAACAAAATTGTACAATATTTACATTGAAAACCTTCATTTGTGTCCTCTAACTTAGTCATCACATTTTACAAGGTAGGTTCCAGCTGCTGTGTACCTATGCACCAAAGTAGGTATGCTAAGTATAAGAGATACTCAGTGGTGAACTTAAAGTAGTTTAATCATGATATAATGTTGTTAACATACTTATGCACTTAGAAGAATAAATTTAAATAATTAAATGACTTAATTATTGATTAGGGTGCCAAATTACTAAAATAACCCTAAGGTATTTTAAAGTCTAAAATTTGTATTTATGCCTCTAATAAATCATTTTAGGCAAGTATTATTATTTTTAATGAGCATGCTTTTCAAAAATTACATCAATTACTTGTATGTGGAAAATTTACCAAATTACCCTTTGACTTTACTTTTACTACTTTTTGAGAAAAGTCTTCAAATAATCTTAAACTTCATTCTTAATAATTATTCTACTTATTACTTAATTTATTTCACTAGCTCGACTAGGAAGACGACACTTTAAGACACTGGATCTAGAGGGAAAAAATAACTAGTGCAGTGGTCCCCATTCTAGACCTATGCCGTTGCACAGGCTTGTGGGCCATAATGGAGATTAGCTATAGCTTCCCTAGACACACTAAAAAATAATCGTGTGACATAATAAAGATCAGCCCATGGGCCTCCCTAGCTGTAAATAACTATGCATAATTAGGTGACATAATGGAGATCAATCAGTAGACCTCTCTAGCCACCAACAAATACCATCAATAACTGGGTGACATAATGAAGATCAGTGTGTAGATCTCTCCAGCCACTAAATAAACTAGCAGCTGCAAAACCCTAAGTTGATTGGTCGACATATCTAGTGGGTGTCTAAACAATGGGCCAAGTAGCTCAATTTAACTTAATTTATGGACCAAAAATATTTTTATAATATTTAGGTTTTAAAAATACATAATTAAAAATTTTATCTTATACTTTAAATTTTTATTTAGACTAGTACAACCACTCTTTGGCTCTACCAGGTAAAATTTCAAAACAATTTTTAGGTTAGTTGCTGTCAAAATTGAAATTATCATATATCATGAATTATCATGGCACTTTTACTTAAAAGGCAATAGTTTATGTCTAGTGACATTTTTTGTTCAGGTAGAGGTTAACTAGATAGTTATAGGTCATTTCAACCACTTTTTAAAACAATTTTCTACGACTATTTTAACTCCAAATCTGATTTAGTTTTCAAGGTAATTTTCAAGCACTTTCCTAGGCACAAGGCCAACTATACTAGGCTAAGTCCATGGCCAAAAATATGGGCATCAAAGCCACTAAAACTAGGCTAATTCCATGGCCAAAAATATGAGTCAACACTAGCCTTTCAAAGGCATAAATAAAGCTCACATCTAAATCACTATCTTAGGTTTTAACTTTATGTTTTAAAATAACTTTCTTAACCATTTCAAGGCATAATTTCAAGTGTAATTTGTGATAGTACTATGTCCTATACTTAGCTAATTCCCTTACCAATTCATGCCAACAAACAAACTAAGATAATGTTCTTAATACCACTTAACAACTTAAAATCTCTATTCAACATGCTAAAGTAATTGGTCTCGGGTACTTAAAAGAAATGAGCTTAATTTCGATTCTTTTCAACATGATTACCATAAATCACACATATTTCCATGCCATAGACTCAATTATAGGCATACACAACTCAATTTAGTCCAATTTAGCTAAGGCATAAACAACCTTTATTAGAAATTGCTCATTATAGCTCATAGGCACACACAAGAAAACACATTCCATAGGGATTTCCCTGCCAAATTTTACTCGATTCCCATCCTAGCATGCCAAGCACCACCTAAGTTCATCATAGGCAGCAAGATTCTCATTCAAATAACTACGGGCATCAAGAATTCAGCAAGCAAATAAAGCTAATTACATAACTACTTAAAACCACATTCTGAATTTCACTAAAATTTCAAGAAAATTAACATTTCCAAAGAAGAAGTCACCCTTAAATATAACCTTCTAGCCATCCCAAGTAAAGGTTTACTAGCCTAGGCACTTAAAATCATGAAGAAAGGGCTAAAAGTCTACGTACATTTGATGAAAAGCTTTAAAATCCTTAAGTACCCAAACTAGACAGCTTGCCACGGTACCTCTCCCCTTCTTTCGTGAGCTCCAAGCTAGCCTCTAATGGCAACCAATACCTCACACACCTAATTTTGCACAGCTCTAAATCTATATCCTTATTTGAATTTTATCTCACAATTGGCAACTCCTTTTAGCCTACTTTTTATTCCTTATGGTGCCTAACACATAAGAGAATTTTTAGGGACTAGAATCAGCTAGAATTGGGGCTGAAGGATGAAGATATAGTGATTTTGATTTTTATGTGGTGTCAATAACAGAGGGAAATGGGGGATGAAGCATTTTATTCATGGGCCAAGTGGAAATCCACTTGTCAAAGGCCAATTGCCACTTGACATCCTACAAGCCCACTTGGCATGAAGTGGGGCCCACCTTGCCATGTCACAAGTTGTCTCAAAAATTCTCGAACCATCCCAATTTTTCAAAAAACTTTGAAAATTCATAAAAATTCACTCAGACCTCAAAAAATTATGCCATTTACTTTAAAATTCCTATTTTGATCCCCTCTATCTACTTGTATATTTTTGTGGCTAGATTCCATTGATAGGATAGTTTTCAAATTGCTTTGATTTATGTGCTAACCTTAAAAATTTTGAGAATTTTCAAATGACCTCGGATTTCAAAAATTCTTTCACCAATGGACTTAGTGGAATTTTTAAGCATCAGGGTTCGATATTTTCAGGTCTATTTGGGCATATCCTTGCTCAGTCCTAGCCCGAAAATTTTTTATTACACAGATGTGTTCCCTACTACTTAATTTGAAATATTGGTTCTGCTAAATTTTTTAATTTTTCCTTTTTCATCATTTTTGAGCCCCTCAAAGTTTCATGACTAGTGCCACTGCCTCTATCCACATGCATGTGACCTGGCAACCCTGGTGCACTTTCTCAAGCCCTGTGGCACTGTTCACTAAGCTTTAGATCATGAGCATTATATTTACCACTAATTCCTATATAATTATGTGTAATTAGCAAGTTAAACAACCACTAATAAAATAACCCAATTTCTAGATGAACAACATAACTACTTTGTTGTATGCTTTAAATAATACAATTTACTCTTTATAAGTAAAAAGGTGACATAAATACTTTAAATATATTGCATGCTTACTTGATACAGGATTGATAAATGTTACAATATAAAGGATGGAATATTATTAGGGCATAAATAAGATCTGATTCTGAACCTTTCTAGTAAAAAAGGTCAGTGGTCCCTATATAGAGCCAGGTAGCAACTCCAAACACTAACCACTCTTTTCCCTAGTAAAACACAATAAATTCTATAGTGGCAACTCTGCTAAGGACTAAGAATTTAAATCTGAAAGTGCCCAAATAATATACAATCCAAATATTCTAATTTTTATCAGTCTCATGCATTTCATCTTATATAAACTATGTCCCTTTTTAGCTTAGATGGTGTTGCAAACCATGAACCCATTTTTCATTCATGAATAGGGAATTACTAGCATATCCATCACTCTCAAGCCTCGTACCTTCCAGTATATGAAATGGTGAAGTTGTTATTATCTCTGATTGGAAAGACCTATTAGGAGGTACCCCGACTTGTGCAAGCCATAAGCCTTTAAACCAAACAATGAAACCCATATTGACAAGCTTAGTAACTTCCCCTAGATTGTATGACCCTAAAAGAGTTTGTGTTTGCATTATGATTGCTATATAGGTCTATTACATTTAACCTTATTTAAAGTGGGGCCAAGGCTATTGTGCCTTTTATCTAGAATAAGCCTAGCTTAATTTCACCTTAAACATGACTAAAATGTCATGGGCCATTATTTTTGTATGTGCTTTAAATATGAGAGATCATTAGGCCTAATTAAGCCTATAATAGAACTTGGGAATTCCCTGATAATGCTTAGGTAACCCCACTTAGGAATGAAATGGCAAGACCATTTGTATGGCAGTAATAAGGTTGGAAGCCTTACTATTTGTGTTTGTCCTTATACACCTAACATGTTTCCTTTATTGTGTTTATGCATAACATTACATTATACCTACTATATAACATAAACTTTGTATCTTTCTTTTTCTTATACCATATGTATCTCATAAACTTTTACATTTCCTTTTTAGTATTTAAACACACATCATATAGGTTTAAGTACACTTCATAATAGCATATGTCATGCCAACCATGCATCAAAGACTTTCATCTTATAGATATTTTTGACTTCTTACACATGCATGTTGTGACCTTATTCATGCAATAACTATCCACACTATGCTTCCACATATATTTGCGTAACACATTTACATCATTCATGCATAAGGCACATGTTACATGCTATGCTTCATAACTAACCCTTTATTTTGTAGACACCATTTATCCATCTAGCAAAAAATGATTGACCATGCCTAGACATAAAGTAGTAATGAAGACCATAGTGGCTACCATGACCAATGCACTATCAAGTATGCATAACTAATAAGATAAAGGCTAAACTTTGACAATAGCAAAAAAGAGATAGCTGATGATTAGACTTATGATGAAGAGATAACACTTGTTAAGCCAAGCAATAATAGGGTTCCACCACCCAAGTATGACAAGGAAGATCTTATCAAAAAAATTGAATGGAAAGCTAGAATCCATGTGTCATCAAGTGACCGAAGGTAAAGCCATCAATCTATAAGATATTAGCTTAAAGACACTAATCATGCCATGCCCCCATAAAGTGAGAAAAAGACATATAACTGTCCTGAAATGAGCATTATGTAGGCCTATAATCCACATAGACAGTAAAAGGATAATAAACGATAACTCAATGTGAATAAAATGAGGGAATTTAGGAATAAAATGAGGGAATTTAGGAATTAAATATTGCTTATGACAATGCCTAAAAATACTGCCATAAAAGTGACTCAAAGCTATCTGGTAGGGCCCATAACTATCTAGACTAAAATTTGACTATGACAAAATTAATAACTATTTATTTTTTACTTAAGAATATTATAAAAAGTTGATTAGTAAAGAAATGGACATAAATTGAGGTTAAATGACCCATTAGTTAGACACCCATTAGATAGGTTGACCGACCAACTTAGGGATTTTTAAGAGCTACTACACTATCTATTTTTCAAACAGGCCTAGTATAGTGGCCTCGGTCCATATTAGGGCCACTATACTAGTTTGCTAGATAGATAACCTTCCACCCTTGCCACATATTGCCAGTACTAAATTTTGTCAGTGCAATGGCATAGGTCCTAAAGGGCCACTGCAATAGTATATTGGATAGACCAGTCTACTAAGAAGAGATAGTCGCCCTATCACTAATCTCTCAAATAAGGTTGGTACAATGGTGAAGGTCCGAAAGGGCCACTGTACGAGTCTGTTGGATAGACCAATTTGCTAGGTAGACCATACCTTGTTATTTACACCTTGGGTGCTATAACTTAATTAGGCCGGTGTAGCAGTTAAGGTCGAGAATATAGACCACTGCACTATTTTATTCCCTTTAAATCCAGCATCTATCAGTGTTATCTTTTTAGATGGGCGAGCTAAAATAAATTAAACAAGAACAATATAATTTACTCGTGACATTGGAATAAAATATAGAGGCATTTGGTAATTTTACATGTGTAATATTTATTGGCTTAATTACTAAAGTCTATGCATGCAATTGTTAATAATGATCTTAAACCTATGATTTATATGAGTTAAAATGATTAACTAAATAATTTACTGACGGGAACACTTATAGGGGCAATTTGGTAATTTTGCATGTTAGTAATCTAGGTTGTACATTAAAATTAGAATAGGATAATATTATGATTACATATGCTGGAATAAACTACTGGACATGTTTTAAATGCTTGAATTCACCACGGAGTATATTATATATTTAGTGTGCCTATTTTGGTGTACAGGTAACTAGAACAAAGATGTAGCCCTCGTAAAACGTGCCGTAAAGTTTAGAGGTTATTTATTAGAAGGTTGATAATGTACATTCTTTATAGTTTTCCACTCTGTGTACATACGTGGGAAATGGGTGTTATGTATATAAGGGACACAAGATGTAATGATATGAGTATAGACTATGCTATAATAAACCTGTTATTAATTATTGTATGAATGTATGGCTTGTGTTGATATTTTATGAGCCTGAGGCTCTAACTTGTATTTTTCTTGATTGTGGCTTGAGGCCTGTGTTGCTATTTGATAGAATGGAGATGTTAGGTTGATATTTATGGGACTAAAAGGGTCTAGGAGATGTGAGAATCTATTATAGAAGTGTTTTACAAGTTAAAAATTTTGGGATAGTGACTCAAGCAGTCGTTATCCTGCCAGATTTTAAGAATAATTTGACTGACTTGAAATTGCTTTGTATTAGCATGAATATGATAGCATGAACCTAAGGGAACTATAGAAATAGATAGAATTGAAGTTAGAGTTAGATAAAACTAAATAGTACAAAATAAATAAGAATTCAATGAATGATCTTAGGAGAAATTTTAGGATAGGTGACCTAACGAGAAGTGCACCGCTTATTAGGTTCCTTTAGGAATCTAGTAGGGGGTGTTACATAAGGAGCCATACCAAAGCTCAATTAATGGCTATTGTTATAAATTATAGATAGCGATCCTAACTACCCTTGAACTTGATGGCTTAACTTCTCAGTATATCCTCATGTACCTAATAACCATGTTTCAACATGAGCATAACATCATACACTACTTAACTTCAGATTATCAAATATCAAAAGATTACTTAAATGACACTTTCTAACTATCTATCAGTCTATGGATGAAATGTCATACTAAAACTCAATTGAGTACACAAAGCATTGTGAAGCTTTTTCCAACACCTCGATATAACCCATGGGTCTTATTTTGATATGATGAAAGATGGCACTCTATGTAACCTGACGATTTTAACTATGTATACCTCAACACATTTCTCTAAAGAGTAGTCCATCCTTACTTATATGGAAGGAGTAGTCTACATCAGATGGTCTACTGCAATCGATATTGAGTTATATGTGCTTTTTGTCATAGGTAACCTAACCACAAAGTCTATAGTTACCTTATCCCATTTCTAATCTAGAATTGCTATACATTGTAGCAATCTAGATAGAGCCTGATGCTCTACCTTCACCTGTGAACAAGTAAGGCACTTGGTCACAAACTCTGATACATCCCTCTTCATACTAAGCCACTAATATGACAATTTCAAATCTTGATACATCTTTATGCTACCAGGATGTATAACATAAGGAGCATTAAAAGCCTCTTGTAAAATCTACTTCTTCAAGTCTTCATCATCTAGAACATAGATCCTAACATTATAATACAGACAACCATCACTCTTGATTTCATACTTAATAGGCTTTCCCTTTTAGATGGCATTTATCACACTTATTAGTCTTTCATCGTCCTTCTGACAATCTTTGACTTGCTGTAGCAAACTAGGCTTTACTTGCATCTATGCTAAAAAAGCATCAAAACCCACAAGCTGTAATTTGAGATTCATGGCTCCTATGGTGGCCATAAACTTTATGCTAAACATATCAGCCACTATATTGGCCTTTTCAGGATGATAATTGATCGAATGATCATAGTTTTTTATCATTTCAATCTATCCCCTTGATCTGAATTTCAATTCCTTCTATGTTAAAAGATACTTTAGACTCTTGTGATTAGTCTACATATAGCACTTCTCCATGTAGAGATAGTGTCTCTAAATCTTTAGAGTAAGTACACTAGCTACAAGCTTTAGATCATGAGTTGTGTTGTTCTTCTCATCTAGCTTTAATTGCCTTAAAGCATAGGCAACAACCTTGCCATCATACATCAGAACATAACCCAACACCTTATGAGATGTATCACTATAGATGGTGAAGTCCTTCCTTAAAACTGGCTGAATAAGAATAGGTGTTTCTATCAACATTGCCTTAAGCTTGTCATCCTAGACAAACTTAACATCTTTCCTTAACAGATGAGTCATAAGTGTTGCTATCAAAGAAAAACCTTTGACAAACCATCTGTAATACCCTACTAAGCTAAGGAAACTCTAAATCTCTGTGGTATTCCTAAGTGGCTTTCGCTCCATGATTGCCTTAATCTTACTAGGATTAACTCAAATCTCTTATGTAAAAGCTATATGCCTAAGAAAAGACACCACACTAAGCTAGAACTCACACTTATTAAGCTTAGCATATAGCTTCTTATCCCTTAAAATCTATAAAAATATGCTCATATGCTATTCATAATCCGATTTACTCTTCAAGTAAACTAAGATATCATCAATGAAAACAACCACAAACTAGTCAAGATACAGTCTAAACATATAGTTCATTAGGTCCATAAAAACTGTAAGAGCAATGGTAAGCCCAAATGGCATTATCAAAAACTTATAGTGTCCATATCTCATTCTGAAAGTTGTTTATGCCATATCAGACTCTTTTACTCTCAATTAGTAATAACCAAATCTCAAATCTATCTTAGAGAACACTCTAAATCCTCTAAGCTAATAAAAAAGATCATCAATCCATGGCAAAGAATACTTGTTCTTAATAGTCACTTTGTTCAGATGTCGATAATCCACACATAATTGAAGAAAACCATCCTTTTTCTTAATAAATAAAATGGTGCTCCTCAAGATGACACACTAGGACTTATGAAGTCCTTATCTAGTAACACTTAAAGTTAAACCTTTAACTCCTTTAACTCTGCTAGTGTAATTTGATATGGAGCTATAGATATCAGAGTAGTGCCAAGTAAAACCTCAATAATGCACTTGAGTTCTCATTCCGGTAGCAAATTGGGCAACTCTTTAGGAAAAACATCTAAAACTCAGACACTACTACTATATAACTAGCATTATGCTCTTTATTTTGGCCATCATAAGTAAGAGATAAGAAGGCCTGACAACCCTTCTTTAACAAGCATCTTGCTATCATTATAGAGATAACATTGGATAAAAAGTCTATCCTCTTACCTATACTATAATCTCAACCCCATCTTTAGCATTAAGAGATATCCTCTTTAACTTACAATTCAACATAGTTTAAAACTTAGACAACCAATTAATGCC
Source organism: Hura crepitans (assembly GCA_948208565.1). NCBI lineage: Eukaryota > Viridiplantae > Streptophyta > Magnoliopsida > Malpighiales > Euphorbiaceae > Hura > Hura crepitans. The sequence continues at coordinate 11,113 of CANXYI012030628.1, forward strand.
TAATATCAAGTCAAACTCATCAAATTGTAAATCAATGAGATCAGGCAAAAACTTGTGTCCTTTAACCATTAAGGGACATTTCTTGTAAACTCTATTTACTATGACATGTCTTATGGGATTGCTAACCATGATCTCTAGG
>CANXYI012030669.1:0-13193 GCA_948208565.1 Hura crepitans
CAAAGACTGGATTATTAGTACATTAAGAGACAATAGGACACTTGCATAGAAAGTGCATCTATCAAATGCTTCAGACAAGTTTATGATTATTTTGACATATCTGCCAAGATTCTCATCTTTGACTTCCTAGTTACCTTTCACCTATTGTACTACCAACATAGAATTCCTATATACATCAATTGTTTTTGCCCCTAGTAGGAATAGAGTTTCAATGCCAATGATGCATGCTTCATACTCAGCAAAATTTTTGTTGGCTAGAAATTCTAGCTTCCTTGTAAAGAACATTTGTTCATTTTTTAGATTGATAATTAATGTACCAGTGCCTGCTCCTTTTTGGTTCATTACCCCATTAAAATACATTTTCAATCATTCCTAGGATATTGCCCTCAAGTGTTCATTTAGAAATTTGAACTCATTTTCTTTGCTATTGATTGGCTATTATGCTAGAAATTGGCTACTGCTTGCTCTTTGATTGTCTTATTGGTTAAATAAGAGATTTGAACCTCTTATAATAATAAAATCCATCTGCTCCTTTTAACTACTAGAGATTGTATAGTTTGTAGGTACCTCAGAGGGTCATGTTTGGCTCCTACCTCTACTTTATATGATAGAAAGTAGTGGTAAAGCTTCTTAAAAACCCATATTACTCCTAACCATATGTTCTCCACTTTTGCATACTTTTGCTCATCTGGGAGTGGCTTCTTACTGAAGTAGTAGACTACATATTCTACTCTAAAATTATTTGCTTGTGTAATAAGGGCCCCTATAGAGGTGTCTTCTATTGTAAGGTACAAGATTAATGCTTTTTCTTGATTCAAGTTGTCTTAAAACTAGAGCTTTAGTTAGGTATTGTTTGATAGCCTCAAATGCTTTCTAACAATCATTGTTCAATTCACATAATTAGTCTTTTTGTAGTAGCTTAAATATAGATGGATGTCAATTTGGCTATAAATTTGCTAATATACTATAGCTTTCCTAAGAACCCCTAGACCTTTTTTTCTACTTAAAGAGTGGGCATTTCAAGAATTGCCTTCACCTTATTAGCATTTGCCTCGATACCATTCTTATTGACAACAAATCCTAACAACTTCCTCGATGTAACTTCGAATATACATTTCTTGGATTTGAGTCTCATGTTCAATTGATATAACCTTGGAATAATTTTTCTAATGCCTCAAAATGTACTTCCCTTTCTATAGATTTAACCATCATGTTATCTACATAGATTTCTAACTCCTTATGCATCATGTCATGAAAGAGTCTGTTGACCATTCTTTGGCATGTTGCTTCTACATTCTTCAAGCTAAAGGGCATTATGTTGTAGTAATAGGTCCCTCATTCTATTATGAAAGCCATTTTACACTTGTTTATCACTTTCGTAAGGATTTGGTTATACTTTAAGAATCTATCAACAAAAGAGTACATGGCTACAATGGTTGCACTATCTACCAACACATGGATGTGAGGTAAAGGAAGTCATTTGTAGGGCATGCTTTATTTAGGTTATTGTAATCAACACACATTCTAACCCTTCTATCTTTTTTTGTGTCGAGATATTGTTAGCCAACCAAGTAGTGAAGACTATCTCCTCAATGAACTTAGCCTCTTGTAGCTTAATAACCTCTTATTTAACTTTTTGGTCTTATTTTGGTCTTATTCTTTTGAGCTTTTAGTGGACATTAGGTTGAAATTGTGTGTTTAGTCACTTCTCAGTCGATGCTAGGTATTCCTTCATAATTCTAAGCGAAGATTTTTTCATATCCTTTCAATAATCTCTCAAAATTTTCTCTTTCCTTAGCAGTAATATCATGGGTAATTAATATATTTTTAAGATGCTCATTTGTACCAAAACTAAAAAGTTAGTTTTAATTCAATTAATGTCAAAGATGCTTATATAATGATCATTAGAATGTATATTACCATTAGAAAAATCATCACACAAATAAGCAAACTCCTTGTTCACTTTATTAGAGAGACAATTATTCACCTTAAAGAGGTTAGATGAGTACAATTCATCAACAAATAATTCACTATCTAAATCAAGCATATCTTCAACTGTAGTTAGGTAGATTTCTTTAATGGCTAAGATAGTTAGAAAGATCTTTTCATCCCATTAAACTTGCTATAAATTGCTTAATTCCTAATCTATGACATCTGTAAAGATTTCAAACCCAAGCTTGTAGTAACCAACTACCACTGTTGGTTTTGGAGTCCTATCATACATGGTCTTATTTTGCTTTATAAAGTAGTCATTCAGGTTGTTCCCCTTCTACTTTAAGCTACCTTCTAGACTTAGGTCATATCTTAACCTTTTAGTTTCTTTTAGACTTTTGATCTCTAATGGCTCTATTATTCCTTAAACATTCTTGCCCAAAATAACTTCTGGGAGGAAGTTAATTTTCTTTATTCTTTTAGACACTATGGGGTCTATGTAATCATCATATATGCCAACAACATGAAATCTATAAAAATGGCTAGTTTGCAATGGCAAACATAAATACTGCATGGAAAATTTTAGCCTTGATTGTCATTATGTTACCTTCATAAGGGAATTTGATCATTTGATGCAAAGTAAAATGGACTCTTAAAAGTTTATAGAACTAAGGCCTTCTAACTAGAACTCAGAATATGGTAGGAATATTGATGACTGTATGCTCGACTTTATCAATAATAGGCCCTACCTAGTCCCTAGTACTAAAAGATCCTTCATCCTTTCTTCTTGTGTAATTATAGGCTTTAATGGTGATGTTAGAGGGCACTAAATATTTCTTTTTAATGCCAAGCCTACTAAAATCTTGACTTGACACATACATAATGATGAGTTATCATTAACCATAGTACACCCTGTCTTTTTCCCATTCACCTCAACCTTAATGAAGAGGGGCTGATTGTATTCTCTTCCTTTCAAGGGTAGGTCTTTATCTAAAAGGTAATAAGTCTAGTCTTTCCAGTCTTCATGACTTGGACTAGTTCTTTAGGGGTAGTCATAGCAAATACTAAAAATTGCCCTAGGCCTTTGATAACTTTTTGCTTGTGGGCTTAAGAGGACATTAATAGATTCGATATGCTTATGTGGGCTGGTGTTTTCTTTAGTTGTTTAAGTACTTTATCATTTTTATCTTCTTTAACTTTAATTTCTTTTTTCAGGGTAGATCCACCCATTTTTCTCAACTTTCTTTACCGTTTCTTCCTTAACCCTAACCTGTTCTCTCTTAGCCTCTTTGGGATCCTCATTAGAAGATCTATCCCAAAAGTTTTTACTCTTCTCAAGCTCACTTTCACTCTCACTATCCTAGAAGCTAGTTACAAAAATGGCCTCATTTGGCCTAACCCCTCACTTATCTCATGGTAAGATTTATAGATCTATTTTTGCATATATTCTTTAGGTAGTCCATACTTAAGAAGACATAAGGTCTAATGCTTGGGTAGTGGGTTTTAATTGGCCTCTAGGTTAGCTATCTACTTGGTGTCTATGAGATCTTATATGGCCTTTCTAAGGAGCTTGCAATTGTCTATAAAGTGGCCTATTCTTTGATGATAGGTGCAGTATTTGTCATGCCTATGGTTACGAGGCAATGAACCTTTTTCTAGTTAAGGTGGAAAAGGCTAACACTTTTCTTCTTTCACTAGCTTATTCAAACACTATGATAAAGACTTCTTTAGATTATAGTAGTGCTTACCTTACACGTTATGCACATATGCAATCTTAGTGGTCCCCTTGGCATTAGTACTTGAATAGCACATATTGCTTGATCTTTTGAATCCCTTATTTTGATAGCTTTCTTTCAAGTTAATGGCAATATCTTTCTGCTACTCCCAGGTAGTGATACCCTTGGCTATGAGCCCGTTATTCATGTAGCTATTACCATTTTGAATAAACATCTTGATCTGGTCGATGTCTTTAAGCTTGCTTCTCATCTTTAATACCTTAGCCCTCTAACCTTTAAGATAATTTGAGAAGCTTTCGTTAGGCTTTTTTCTTACCAATTCAAAATCTTTCAATGTCATTTTGATGCTAGCATTATTGGAGTACCGCTTGCTGAATGCCTACTCTAGTTAAGCCTAATCTTTTTTAACTTTCTTTTTGTTTATGATACCAATCTAAGGCTTAGCCAGTAAGGGATAAGCTAAATAGACTCACAATCTAATCATCTAATAGGCTTATGGCCCTTATAGCGATTGTGTATTGCTTTAGGTGAGTTATTAGACCATTAGTGCCATCAAACTAACTCAAATCAGTCATGTTAAACATATAGGGCATTGTATGGTTTGACATCAAACTAATATCATATAGATCAATATCTTTGCCCTAGTAACGAGCCTATTTATAGCATCTATTTTCTTGTTCAACTTCTTGATTGGTTATTTTTACTTGGCTTTGGTAGAGCGACTTTGTTGAAAGATATCTTGACTAAAGGGATTTCATTATCTAAGCCCTGATCATCTACTTCATCTATCACCTTTTTTCCCTTTTAAGTGGTAAAAGTCTAGTCTACCTTTTTTTGAATTGCATACTGAACATTTATTGGTGAAGGTTACCATCATCCTTTTTTCCATCTCACCAATGGCCTCTATCAGCATAGACTTTGTGATAAATTAGTCAGTGGACATTACTTCTATCTTAGGTTAGATTGGTAGTAGATTATTCATTCTGGTGAGGCATTTGCATACTCTTTTCCACTGAGCAGTTAACAAGGGATCAGTGATGGTTGTCAAAACTAGGGGTTATGAGTGATACATGATCAATATATTAACAATATATGGTAGAAATGATGCATGGTATACATGGGATATATACATGTGTTGTAGTAAGGACAAACACAAGCAAGAAACCTTCCAACCTTATTTCTCCTACACAAAAGGTTAAGTAGTTTCTTTCATAGGTGGGATTGCCTAAATGTAAATGAGGGACACCTAGGTTCGATTATGGGCTTAATCAGGCCTAAGCAATTTCTTGTATTTAAAACACATGCAAAGACAATAGTCTATAACATTTAAATCATGTTTGAGGTAAAATTAGGTTAGGCCCATTCCAAGTAAAAGGCATAATAGTCTTAGCCCCACTTTAAATAGGGTTAAATGGAAAAGGCCTATATAGCAATTAGAATGCAATCCTAATCATTTGGGGTCATACAACCTAGGGGAAGTTGCCAAACTTGACTACATGGGCTCATGGTTTAGTCAAAAAGGCCTTCATAACTCCTACAAATGGGGTCCCTCCTAATAAGTCTTTCTAATCAAGGATAATAGTGATTAGTTAGTGCACCATTTCATATACTCAATGGTACAAGGCTTATGAGTGATGGATATGCTAGCAATTCCCCACTTTTGAATAAAAAATTAGGTAATGGTTCATAACACCATCCATGGTAAAAAGGGACATAGTATATATAGAAATGAAATGCTTGGGACTGATAAAAATTAGAATATTAAAAAGCACATTATTTGGGCACTTTTAGAGTTAATTCTTAGTCCTCAGTGGAGTTACAACTATCGATTTACATTGTTTTACTGGGGATAAGGCAATTAGTGTTTGGAGTTAACACTTGGCTTTAAATAAGGACCGCTGATCTTTTGCCAATAAAGTGTTCGAAATCATATCTTATTTGTGCCCAAATAATATACCTTCCTTTATATTCTAATGTTTATTAGTGTTGTCTCATGCAAGCAAGAATTTTATTTAAAGCATTCATGTCACCTTTTCACTTAGAGAGAATAATTTGCCATATTCAAAATATATAATAAGCATAAGTGTCAATTGAACATCCATAAATTAAGTCATTTATTAGTTATTGTTTGACTTGAAAACTACAAGTAATTCCATAGGAATTTGGTGGTAATTGCCCAATTCTCATCTCTAGGATATTAGCTTTTGTTAAAATACATTTTTATGTGACTTTTATTAAAGAAAAATAAAAAAAAAATTTATTAAGAAAACACTAATTAATTATAATTAGGTAGAAAAGCATTGACATGAGGTTTAGAATTTTGGCAAATAAAATGAGTTATTAAACAACCTATTACAACCCAAAATGAATAAAAGAAATAAAAGGTACAAAGCCAAATAAAGAAATAAAGAGTAAATTATTTGGCCCCATTTTTGCTTCGTTAAGTCTATGCGGATTCACTGTGGCCTCTGGTCTTTATCCATATAGAAAATAACATGTCATGAAAGCAATGTCTGTCTGGACTTTATATTCCATAAGAATGGTCAACTTGTACATAACTTAGAGGAAAGTGATTAGTAATACAAACAAGGGTTTGTGAGGACCTGATAGCCATGCTAATAGAATAACATCATATCATATCCACGCACGGATATGCATGGAACATGCATATATAAAGAACATTATTATGGAGATGACAAACTAATCATGCAAGGGAAAACATGAGTGTATTATAACAATATTCATAAAACATAAATTTCAAAACATATGTCCATGCAGACTACACTCTTAGTGATAGGGAGTCTATACAGACTACACTTTATTTCCAAGACATAAGACATATGTTATAGGAAGTGTAATAGTCATACAACATGATAATAACATTAAGGCATGTCAATAAGGTAATTGAAATATGGTAAAACAAAACAGATATAAAAATACGAAAGAATGTTATCAAAAAATAGTTTGCATAGATATCAAATCATGTACATATTAAAATAGTAAGTTTGTGCATACCTTTGCATGCATTAAGATTAGTCCATGTGAATAAAGTATCAATTCCAAAATGATTAAATAATATTAATGGATAGTCAAATGCTAACAAAATAGCTTAAACATCAATGTACTCCTATAATCGATGTAGGGATCATATAGAATCACCTCACATATGACTAATTGTAGGAGATCATTGGTTTATAGAAGCAAAACACACAAACAGATGACAATAATAAATATCAAAAGCCTAAGATCTTTCACTATAAATAAGCTTCAAGAAATAATGCAAAGGTAGGGTTTTAGAAAGAATGATAATTTTTAGTGCAGGCAAAGGTCTAGTAGAGCGATTCCTACTTTGGAGTTAATACTTAGACTCTTGAAATAGTGGGTTAAGAATTCTCTAATTACCCTTTCTTATTCTAACCCAAAAGAGAGTGTTTATAGGCTTCGTGGATAGCTTTCCCATCTAGAAGAGGTAGACTCCTAGTGGGACTAGGAAATAGAGTCTAAAAATGAAGTTAACACTTCTAGAAGCTTTCAACAATAGGTTTGTGAGGATTATGGTTGCTAAGTTAGTTTTAACCTAGGCTTTCAATTTACCTTTGCAGTTCATGGGCCTTAGGCTTAGTTGTAAGCTAAGTCAACTATAGTCTATTTAGATATGGGCTTTGGTTTGCCTAGGCAGACTATAGGCCATGAGCCTATAATTCTAGCTGGGCCTTGGTTCGTTGGTGCAAACTTAATAACACTAAGTCTAGGCAGGCTAATACTCGAATGGTCTATATGGACCAGGGTTCTAGTTTGCTTGCCTTATTGCTTAAGCCTATCTCTAGTTATCATCATAGGCTTAAAAAGTAGGGCATCTATAGTGGGCACTATTAAAGTTACTTAGAGGTGAGTACTAGTCATGAAACTTCAAAGAGAAAAATAAGGTATGAACAAAAGAATTAGAAGTAGACACTAAACTAGAAAATTCTTTTACATTGATATTTAGTGTAATGTGACCTTGGTTTGAGCTGTGATATAAAAAGGTCAGCATGTGCTCACATTGACCCAAAAATAGCATAGCTTAAAAATAAAAGATTCTAACTGGTCTAATGGTGAAAGAGTCATAATTTTCTGACATTGATATGTATTTTTATTAAATTTCTTATTTATGCGATTGAAAAATTAACTGTGTTTCCTTTGTCTTTTTAGCACGAGATTCAAAGAGGCTCTTAATTATGAAATTATATAATTTTTAGTGTCTTAAGAAGTAATTTTGGTGAAAAAAAAGTTTAAGAATAACTTTTAAAAAAATAAAAGAAAACTGGGAAAAATATCAACTGTTGGATCATTGATTGGTTAAATCATAGTTGTCCATGTATTTAATATATAAAGGTGATTCACATGTGTGTATAACAACAAATCATTTAGTCATCTTCTTCCTCCCTTCAAGTTGGCTGACACCATAGCCAAGAGAAGCCCTCCCCCATTTCTGCTCTCAAATACCATAAATATCCACCTAAAACCCTCGAATATTATACTCAAATTGATCCTCATCGCACTTAATTTCTTATTCTACTATTTATTTCATGATAAGAAAGTGTTTTTATGGAAAAATAAAAGATTTCAAGTTAGGGTTTTGAAAATTTAAAAGCCAAGGCAAGCATATTTTTAGGATTCTAATATTTTTCTATGATATTATGGGTGCTCGAAATTATAGTACATATGTTATTTTGCGTTTTAATTTGTTTATAATTTTTTATAAATTTTTCTAATTAAATACCTTTTATGGAAGTTAGATAAAGAAGGAGAGAGACAATCCAAAGGCAAGGAGAAGTAATAAAGTGGTATACGAGACACCGAGAAACTACTCTATAAGTGTGTTTAATAAAATATGTGTACACTTAAATTGTTTGTGCTTTTTTACGTTGAAAACCTATTATGGAAGTTGAAGTTTTAGTACTTTAAATGGTCTTAAAATAATTTTCATGGCATAAAAAGATTTAATATATGTTGATTATGTGGAAACAATGGTAAAATGATGATTAAATTAGAGTATGGATAAGTTATGCACTTAGTTATATATTATGAATAAACAAGCAAAATGGTAATTTTGGACAATATGTGTAATATATTTATAATTGAACTACAATTGGATAATTAATCATGTTAGGATAATTATTGATGAATAAGAATGATTTATGTTAAGAATGTGGTACATTATGAGTAAGTATATGTATTATACATTTTGTGTGTACATGTATGTTACATACGAGATGTGATGGAAAATGGATTACAATGTATGTTAAATCATAATGTTAACTTTGTATGTGGAACATGAGATATCAAATAAGAAATACGTAAGGAACATAATGGTATCAATGAGATAAAGAAAGAAATAAACGTAAGTACATGACATGAAATAAGATTATGTAAAGTAAAATCATATAATGTAATGTGTCAAAAGCCCATATGTGTTAAACAACCTATTGGATAAATTGACTTTTCAATTAGGGAATTATCAACTACTAGATATTTGGTATTATTTTTATGCTAGTGCAGCCACCATTAGGTCCATTTAGCCTACTATACATACATATATCATACATTACTTTAATCCATTATACATATTGGCATATCATGCTTATTTATGTGGGTACGACCACCATTAGGTTTGATATAACCACTACACGTAACTCATATGGGCGCAACTGTAGGGAAATTCAACGAGATTCACCACATATTATTGAGAACCTATCATGCTGGTGCTGCAGTTGTTAAGTCAAAAGTATGGGCCACTACACATCAGGGTCCTGATGTCTAATATTAGGATTCATATCCATTAGATATAGGCTATTTGGTTGGTTAATTAATTAAGTAATGGAAATTATGTGTAACACATAAATGTGTATGTTCAATAAGGAGTTAAATAAACTTAAAATAAATAGACATATGATATGATTGGAATAAGGTAATGTGACAATCATATACAAGTAAATAATATGCATTATAAGCTATGCACAAATGTTATGCCATGACTACATGATATTGAATGACTAATGTGTATTTGTGTGCATACATGTGTAAGCATATTTTATTGAATAAACCATTAAGCTTTATGCTTAGCACATCATGTTTTTGATGTGTAGGCAGTAAATAGCTAGCCTTAATAGCAGCAATACAGTACAAAGGAGATATTTACTAGTGTTTTTGGTATATTTTGGTTCTAATAGTATGATGTAATATGATTATTTGTTGGCCCTCATATGTAAACATTTTAGGACAAAAAATTTATGAGATGCTTTGTGACATGGTATGTTAGGATGTAAACATATTATACAGGTTATGTTTTTAAGATATACATATATGTGGATGAGATTGTATGATATGATATGTCTACTTAGGAGATTGAGATGTCGTGAGGACTAGAAGAGTGCGAGTGGTTAGAGAATGACTAAGTTGATAGAGAAGTGTTGTTTATTATAGGTTTTATTTTTTGCATTTGTCTATATATAGCGATTATGCTACTGAAATTTTGTTGAAATGAGATAGTTAAGATAATATGTGTGATTTTCATATAAAATGATTTTAAAAAGATAATGGTAAAGTGGTTATAAGTTGGTTTCATGTCATCTCTTGTTTAGACTAGTAATGGTTCAGGTAGGAGGTATAACAATATGGCATGCCTCATTTGGATTAGCCTATCGAGTTAAGGGTGCAGTGTTACACAACCTAAAGGATACTTTAGATAGATAGAAGTCATATGCAAATCTTAAGAGGATTGATATTTAGTATAAAGTAAGAGACAAGGTGTTTCTTAAGGTATCTCCATGGAAAGAGGTGTTAACAATTGGCAAGAAAAGTAAGCTAAGTCCACCGTTCATTAGCCAATACATGATAACTAAAAGTGTGGGACCAATGTCTTATAGGCTAGCTTAGCCTCTTGAGCTATAGCTGATACATGATGTTTTTCATGTGTCCATGCTTAAGAGATATAGCTTAAATCTAACACTTGTCCTCCCTTCAGAAGAAGTAGAGATACAACAAAAATTGTTATTTGAGGAAGAGCCAGTTGAGATCATAACTAAGGAAGTGAAAGAGCTGAGAAACAAAATAATGCCTTTAGTGAAAATGATGTAGAGGCATCATAACATCGAAGAAGCTACTTTGGAAAGTGAGGCACATACAAAGGAGCAGTATTTGCAACTATTTGGACTAGGTAATTTCGAGCACAAAATTTCTTTTAAGAAGAGAAGAAATGTAATGCCAAAAAATCTCGATATTATGAATAGTACTTCTTGAGATGCGAATAGTATTTCCTAAGACTTGAGTCACACTAATCCTACTAAATGGAAGTATTAGTCAAAATATAATTTTAGATAAAATTTAGAGTAGAAACAAAGTCATTTAGATGGTTAAAAATAACAATTAAGATTTTACGGTAGTACCATATGAATAGTGACTTAGTTTTAGCAAAACCATAAAATATTCAATTTTTGCTCAAAAAATTTTGAGATCGATACAACCTGATACTTTCCAAATAGTCCATCTATATTGGAATTGAAATTTTTAAATATCAAAAAGTATTTTTATCAAAATTTGGATGAGATTAAAGTATTAGTCTCATCTATTTCTCTTGCATTCAATTACTAGTTTTTAAAGGCTTTTTGGACATGGAGTGTATGATTTTATGGGACTTAATAGTGCTAAAAAGAGGCTTAATTAAGGGTGTAAAAATTTAAAAAGGAAAAAGGTTTATTTTTTATTTTTAATGACCATTGATTACGTTCAGCATAACTAAGGCCATACGATTAGTTGACTATGTCAAATTCAACATTTTACCATTTAAATAAGAGTCAAAAAAGGAATAGTAGCTCACCTTCTTGCCTTTCTTTCCCCATTAGCTAATGCCACCATTAAAACCCTCTTTTCATATTTTTTTTTCATCTTTTCCTCAATTGAGGCTTTCTTAAACACTTCTAAACCATAAATCATTCCTTCCAAAGGTCTTAAGTAACCTATAAACTAAAAAAAATTGGAGATTTAGAAGGATTTTGAAGGGAGAAGCTAAAGATGAATAATGGCTCAAAAATGCATGGGTGAGGTTTTATTTAGTTTGATATTTTTCTATAGCTCTTTAGGTGCCTAAAAAGGCAATTATAAGGTTACAATAGAGTTTTGATTCATATATAATTTTATTTTAATTTTTATTATCTTTTTCTAAAATTATGTATGTAGACAATAAAGGATCAAGCAAGAGGAAGAGTATGCATGTGAAAAAAGTATAGGCAGTGTCTTTTAGTTATTCAAGATTATTTGTTTTCGATATATTTGATTGAACTTCCTTTTCACAAGTTTGATGTGATTTTAGGAATGGACTGATTGCTAGAGCTTCGAGCAATACTTGACTACAAAGGTAAGAAGCTGACCCTTTATACTATAGAGGGATAGATAGTGATAGTTGTGGGTCAAAAAAGCATTGTGAATAATCTCATCTTAATTATTACAACAAGGGAACTCATCCAAAAAAGGGTATGAAGCCTACTTAGGTTATGTCATTGACATTGATGCTTCAACTCTAGTACTTGATTAGATTCCTATAGTGTCTAAGTTTCTTGAGGTATTTCCTAATGAGTTACCAGGTTTACTTTATAGTGAGAGCTTAATTTTGAAATTAAGGTGTATCTTGGTACCATTCCTATTTCTATTACTCTTTACTAAATGGCACCTACTGAGATAAAAGTATTAAAGGTGCGATTGTAGGAACTGTTGGGTCGCAGTTTCATCAGACCTAATGTATCACCTTGGGGAGCACTTATATTGTTTGTAAAAAAGAAAATGGCTCACTTCGACTGTGTATTAATTACTAACAACTGAACAATGTGACAATGAAAAATAAATATCCTTTGCCTAGAATAGATGACCTTTTTTATTAGTTGAGATGTGCAAGTGTATTTTACAAGATTGACTGAGTTCTGGATATCAACAACTAAGAGTCAAGGAAGTTGATACTCCTAAAATAACATTTAAATCTAGATATGAGCACTATTAATTCTTAGTGATGCCCTTTAGTCTCACAAATGCCCTGAAAACCTTTTTATGGACTTAATGAATAGAGTATTTCAACCTTACCTTGTTTAGTTTATGGTAGTGTTTATTGATGACATTCTGGTATACTCTTAGGGTTATGTTATAGACATTGAGAGAGACAGTTGTATGCTAAGTTGAGTAAGTTTGAGTTTTGGTTTACTAAAGTAGCTTTTTTAAGACACATAATGTTAGTAGAAGGCATCAGAGTAGACCTTAGTAAAGTTAAGTTAGTGTTAGAATGGGATCCTCTAAGGAATGTGATAGAGATAAGGAGTTTTTTAGGACTAGCTGGGTATTATAGAAGGTTTTTAAAAGGATTTTCTTTGATTGCAACCCTTTTAACAAGATTGGTTAGGAAAAATGGGAAATTTGAATGGGATGACATGTGCTAGGCCAATTTTGAGAAGCTAAAAAAGATGCTGACAGAAGCTCCTATCTTGATTCAACTTAAATAGG
>CANXYI012030705.1:0-13456 GCA_948208565.1 Hura crepitans
GTGAAGAAATGAAAAAATAACTATAAAAGAGGTCAAAGGCTAGTAAATGGAGGATTAGTGTCATCTTCCTCTATGACTAGCCGTGACCATTTCTCAATTTTTTCTCATTTTCTCATGTCTGAGACCTAAATCCGCACCTCTATGTCCTCTAGAGTTAATTTTTACCTCTATAATTGCAAAAAAACAAAGGAAAAGCTTAATTTTTATGGGTTAACAAATAGTAAAATAATTTTTTTTCTGTAAGATTTTTTAAAGTTTAACATTTTCCCATGATCTTTAGGTCTTGTAAGTCATGTCTATATTTTTAGTTTTCAATTTTCAATTTGATGTCTGATTGATTTTATATGAATTTTTATGAAAAAAATTTGTAATAGGCAATTAAGATAGTGGACCAAACTTGAGACAAAGGAAAGAACAAGGTGTGAGCCAACCTCAAGAATGCATTTGACTCTCTTGGTAAGTGTAATAGAAATAATTTTCATGATTTTGATTATGTTGTGAAATTTCCATAATTATGCTCTAAATTCAATAAATGCTATTAATATGCAAAAAGGCCTAATAAATGCTGATGATGAGTAATAAATGATGTGCATAAAATTTATGAATATATGAAATTTTAAATTGATGGATAGTGATAAGGAAAATAAAGGAGGTTGATTTATTAGCATATATGTACATGTAGGTATATCTAAGTATATGTATATAAAAGTGTATATGGCATGTTAATTGATGGCATATGCATATGTATGGCATAAATTGAGTATGTAAACATGTTTTTATGATGAGTTGTGGGTGTGTATATGTTAAGTGCTTAGGAAAGCTTCATAGCTGAAATGGTCATGTGAATTTGTATGAGTGTATATTAGCTTATGTTGGCATAAATACGTATGTGTGCAAGTTATATGTATAATATGTATGAGAATTGATTTTAATTGATGTTTATGATATGAACCTGGTTGAATGGTTATGAGTATGTTAAGGTACTTTGAGATGCATTTGATGTATGATATAACTTGGAAAACAAGAAATGAGTGAAAATGCTTTCTTTAATCCTTAATATGCCTATGACAACACAATTATGACATAAAGTAAGCTTTATGCATTTTATTTCATTTAAGTGCACTTTTACCATATTTATGTCATAAATCACTTGTAAGTGATACTAAAAGACTTGTAGCATGAACATGATATGTAATACATGTATATGTTGAGATTGAGATTTTCATTGTATGTGTGGGGTATGTATAGGGATATTGAGATGTCAGTGCATGAATTTATAAGCCATGTACTTACCTCAATTATTATTGAGTAATATTAAAGAATAATGCATTTAATATGGGAAATTCATGAAAAAAAGGCACACATGGTCCTATGCATGTGATGATCACGAACTTGGCATTTTAATGAGATATTACATTGCATAGTGAGGTATTAAGCACAAAATTAATGTTTCCCCACGTTAGTCATTTGTTGGCTAAATCAAGGTAATTAGAAGTAATATTAATGGATAATAATGAAGTGAAATTAAATATAATTGGTTAATAGCCCATGCAAATAACATCCTAGTTGGATAGATTTACTAGTCAGCTAGGAGTCATAATAGCTGATAAAGTACTTCGGTGCCTCCAAACTCTTCAAGTAGTGATGCTTGAACCTTCAGGTTGATTTGAATTTTTTTTTCTAACCTACAAGTCTAATACATTGATCTTTATATCTTATTTCTGACCTTTGAGTCTAATGCATAATTATGATTGGACTTCATATCTTAACCTATAGGTTTATAATTTTTCTGACCTTCAAGTCTAATCTATGTGAGGCCTACATGGTTTCGAAGACCTAGGTGGTCCATTGATACTCTGTTATCCACATTTTCATTATTCTTGAGTATAGGCTTAATAATTGGATTATTTTAATCGATAAGTTTGTTTCCATATATTATGACATGTTCTAAAGAAATATTAATATTATTAATATTATGCTAGACATATAAATTATATGTTACATTGTTATGAATATATTATTTTTTGTATTATGCATGTCTTATGCTATGATTCATATTTATTATTAGCATGTTAATATATGAAGCATCTATGGCATATTTACTCATGTTATTTTGATTACACCATTAAGCTATTGCTTAGCACATCATTTGTCTTACAATGCATAGGTAGGGTAACAATTTGAAAGAAAGCTTTGAATTATCAAGTTATTAAGAGAGGAATAATTCTTTTGGTATATTTTTTAATTATTATTATGGACTTTATGATGTATAAAATAAAAAGTGCTCATATGATGTATTTTGGTTTAGATGGGACTAAATTATAAATATTTTTGAATTTATCATTTCTATGACTGTTTTAAAGTTTACATGTAACTAAAGTATTATATGATATCTCTTCTTGAGGTTAAGATGCTGTGATTGTGATATTTGTGACTTGGAGTGATCATAAGGATCACAGAGTGGGAAAAATGTTGAGAAATATTTTAGAAGTCTCTTTTGATTTATAGGTTACTATTTAAAAATTTGGGATAATGCTCAGTATAGCCGTAATGTTGCAAAAATTTTGGCATAAGGATTCTCAAATTTAATTAGTAACTCGATTTTTGAAAATTTTTTTTGTAAACTTGTATTTTTATATATTAATCATGATTTATGAAATTGTTTTCAACATGTTGAGTATGTCAATATTGGATAACATGTTATATGTGCACACCTTATTCGTGTTTATCGATTGGATCGGGTAAGGGTTATCATAATAAGAGCCATGAATATCATGCTGAAGCTTATAAATGATGGAGCTTTATTTTTAGAGTTATAGATTAAGCTAAGTCTTCTTGAATAAGTCATAGATGCTCAAAAATAAAATGGCAAGCTTATGAAAATCGGTGGTTCTATCTAAAAGGGGAAGTTCCTTGGGAATAAGATTAAAGATGATGGATTTTTGTGCGAACAAGACTTTTAGTGTATACCTAATGTGAAAGATGTGAAGAGTTAGATTTTGTAAGAAGCTCATAACGCACCTTATGTTATACATGTTGGTAGCATAAAGATGTTACAAGACTTGAAACCTTCATATTAGTGGCATGTCATAAAGAGAGATGTGACACAATTTGTGACTAGATGCCATACTTATTAGCAAGTTATGGTTGAGCATCAAGTACCATCTAGGTTGCTTCATCCTATAGCAATTCTAGAATGGAAATGGGATAAAGTCACCATAGAGTTCATTATTGGATTACATATGACTAGAAGTAAGTGTGATCCAATATGGGTAATGGTTAATAGATTGGCTAAGTTTGCTCACTTCTTACCAATAAGATAGATTATCCTTTGGAAAAGCTTGCTGAGTTATACATCGATGAGATAGTAAGATCACATGGAGTGCCTTCTACTATCATATCAAATTGAGACTTGAGGTTCACATTGAGGTTTTGGACAAAGCTTCACAATACCGTATGCACTAGACTCAGTATTAGTATTGCTTTCTATCCACCAATAGATGGCTTATTTAAGACGATCATTTTGTTAACTTCAATACTGAGTGACTTTGATACAAAGTTAATTTTATGCTTATCATAAAAACTTGTTTGTTAGGTGCTAGAGGACATATTGAGAATTTATGCCATAGAGTTCAAAGGAAGTTGGAATCACTATATTTCTTTAGTAAAGTTTGCCTACTACAATAGTTAGCAAACATGTTTAGGCATGACACCATATAAAGAACTACATAAGAGGAAATGTAAAACTCCTTTACACTAGAGTGAGTTGAGTGAGAACAGGTTGATTAGACTTGATTGGATTAAAGATGATAAAGAGAAAGTTAAGATCATTCAGGATAGGCTAAAGGCTGCAGTGGATAGACAAAAGTCATATGATAATTTCAAGCTAAAAGACATAAAATATGCAATTAGAGATAAAGTTTTTTTCAAAGTATTTTCATGAAAGAAAGTTCTAAGATTTGGCAAGAAAGGCAAGATAAGTCCAAGGTTTATTAGCCCATATGAGATAATAAAAGCATATGGATCAATGACTTTTAAGCTAGTATTACCTCTAAAGTTATAGTAGATTCATGATGTGTTTTATGTATCTATGCTAGGGAGGTACAGGTTAGATCCCTCACATGTTCTAACAATAGAAGAACTTGAGATACAATTGAATTTATCTTAGAACCAGTGAAGATCTTTGTTAAAGAAGTTAAGGAATTGTTAGATAAGATAATGCCATTGGTGACTAGTGGCATGAATGTATCGCTGATTAAATAATTGGATGATATATATGTTATGGATTAAAGTATGCTGCTTATCATAAATGAATACATGTATGCATGTGGATGCATGTTATATTGAATACACCACTAAGCTTTATGCTTAGCACATTATTATTTTTGTGGTGCGTAGGTTAATAATGTAGATAGAAGCTAAAGCCTTAAGTAGTTGTGTAGATTAAGACAAAGCTCTTTTTTTGGGTATTTTGATTTCTTTTGTGTAAATTATGGGATGTCATGAGCATAGTGCACTCATATGTTGTGCAAAGGGTATTTAGGCTTAAACTAGTATTTTGAAATGTTTTAAAGTGTTAATAGAATGTATTTTCTTTTGTAATGTACATCTAAACTATTCATATTGGATTTTATTATGCTTTTGGTTTTTGAAATACATGTTTGTGGCAAATGTTGTGTTGAGATTTTGGGTGGATCAAGAGGATCCAATTGAGTTGTGTTAGTGTTGAATGAGTTTTTAAAAGTGTTTTTAAACTTGTTGATTATTATTCATTTTTGGGATAGTTTCCTAGTACAATTGATATGCTACCAAATTTTTGATATAATGATTCAATAAATGTTTTAAAACTCTAAAGCAGTTTTCATTATGCCAAAATTTTAAAAGTTTATATATGATTGAATGTTTGCAAAAAGGTTTTAAAATAAACTAGTTTTCAATAAAGTAAGTTCAGATATCGGTATGTGCCAATGAATGGAATACGTATGGGGTGTCACAACATCTCTCATTTATATGGCCTAAATGACAATGCCATAAATAACATGGATTCAAGCTATTGTTTTTATGTCTCTTGGTATTTATGTTATGAATTTCTTTATCTCGATAAAGTATAAATCCCATTGACATTTTACCTTAAATAATAAAACATATTATTCAAAAATATAGAATAAACCTTGTCATTATGAAGGAAATGTCAATACCCTATTCAACAAAAAAAGGATAAAGAAATAATATTCTTGTTAAAAAATAGAGGAAAATAATAATTCTTAAGTTTTAAAACTAAACCAAGAAATAAATTTAAATAATAAGTCTTTATAGCTAGTGTAGCAAATTTCACTCTATTTATAACTCGTCAGTCCATATCACCCTTATTTATCTTTCTACTACTTTTTAGCCCCTATATATCATAACAAAGATGAGTTTGACATCCAGTATCTAATACCCAGTTCTATTTACTCATAATAGTATTACAATTTATTATAATAACATACTACATAATGTAGAAGCATTAATAAGCGTCTATTTTTTAAGAGACTCTAGGTAGACCTTACAATTCCACTTCCATTATCTAGTTTCCACAATGGAAACAGGTTTGCTTGAAGCTAGTCTCCTTAGTAGCAATAACTTAGTTGGTCTTCTCTTTTTTGATCCCATCTTAAGACTTGGTTGTTTTCTTTTTCTTATTTTTCCTTATCTTTACAAAAGTGAAGAATTAACAACCATGACTACCTTTTAATTCTTATTGACATAATCTTTAGTACTCTTCGACATACTGATGAGCTTGAGTACAGTGGTGGATGTCCTATTCGTATGATTATTAAGCATAAACTATGCATAAAAATCTAGTAAAGATTGTAAAATTAAGTCTATACCTAACTTATGATCTTTCACAAAGCCCAATGTGACAAGCCTCTTAATATACCAATTCATCTTTAGCCCATATTATATGATTGATGTTCCATCCACTATCTTGCTATGGAATGATAGTGCCATATCTCATATCACTCTATATGGCTCTATTCATTGAATAATTCCTTTAGGTGAAAGATTATTTATAAGCATGCATATGCTCATGCTATTTCTAAAGCACTAGAGACATAAAGGCAAGCATTATACATGTTGCCAGATCATTATTCTCCGAATGTTTTAGAAATGTCTATTGAACTTTAGTTGACACATCTTCTGATGGTTAGGTGGGATTATAGTGTCTAACACATAAGTTATTTTCTCAAATTTTAAAATAACTTTTAAGTTCCTATACTAGTCTATAAAGTCAAAACTAGTCAATGTATTAGCATCAAGTATGTTGTGTAGGTTCGTATTAGAAGTGTTTATAATGATGTATCTAAATGTCAAAATGAAAACATGTTATAGTATGAATATGCATTTTATAAGGTCCTTAATTAAACATATTTAACTCCCATTACTTTGTTATGAAGAAATAACCCTTGTTATTGATTTAGGAAATTTGCATTAGAAGCTTTCTTAGCAGGCCAATATATATATTTATTAGAATTATACTTTGGGTATGCCCAATAAGCCAATTTTAACTCAAATGGTAGACAACTCCCATTAATTACATCTCATGCAACTACAGAATCAATGGGTCATCAACTCTTGATCCATGCATATCTCGTATACATTCCCTAACCTTGCCTTTTAATTTATTAAACTTAAGTATGCTCAACAAATTAATGAATAAGTTAAGATAAACCTATTAATATAGTTTTGAACATATTCGATGTAAAATAGTCTTGAGTATGCTCAACATCCCAATTCTAATAGAACTCTGGTTCTTTTTAATTTATATTAATGGAAGGCATTACATCTTAATATTTAAATTTAGGGTTTTAATCTTTTGATGTCTCGTTATACTTGGCCTATAAGAATTAGCATGCTATGCATAAATTAAATGATCTAGTTATAGACTTATTGTAAATCGATATTTGTTGAGCCTTAAAGGAAATCAATTTAGTCTCACTTAGGTAGATAATTGAATTTACAACCTAGAGAATAATAAGAAATAATTATATATTATTATTGCAAAATATTTTTCTTCTTTGGTTCTCCTTTTTAGCACTAGCTTCTCCTTTTCTCATTATAGTTCTTTCCTATTTTACTTCCTATGTATTGTAATTACATAATTCTTAAGGAAATAAAACCTCAAGTTACATTTGAGGTGTGCTAGATAAGAAGAGAAATACAATAGAATAAAAGAGAGAGGTAAGGACACGCAGGCCTTATTTATCAAAAATAAATCCATGCATATGATCAATCACATTGATCATATAGGCTATAACTAGGTCATCATGCCTTTTCATACACCTTTAAATGCATTCTTTAATGTAATACATTGAAGTAATCGATTTTGGAAATATGAAATCCTAAGATTATAACTTTTGCAATAGTAGCCATTTTATGTTCTAACTTTTTCTCGATTAACTAAATATGGTACATATTAATCTCATTAATACCTATAAGCCATATTTATAAACACTTTTTCATTTATGGAAGCCACTTCAAAAAATGTAGCATTTCATTCTCATTGAAAAAGGAAAATAATTTTAACTATACATGTTTGTAATCATCTATCTTAATTACTAATCTCATTAATTACTAATTTATGCAATTTAATTATTGAATATCATTAAATAAATAATCACATTGGTTTATTGAAATAAGAATTCTAATCTCATTAGAATTTTAATTTAATTAGAAGACTACAAAGTATTAGTTTATTTAAGAATCAAATTTCTAAGCAAGCTAGGATTATAATTTTGATCAAGATTGTTTGTCTCTATCATTTCTAATTTTTAAATTAAAATTTTTTTAATCTAATTGGTTTAGGATAAAATTAGTCATCTAATTCTAGATTATAAAATTTCAATTACATTAAATTTTAAATCAAATCAAAATATTAAAAGCTATAGTTCACTAGAAATCGAATTCCCATTAAATTAAAATTGTATTGCATTTTTCGACTCCTAAATAGTATCCAAATGACTTTGGATCAATTCTAGTAGCTATTGACATTATTTTAGACCTATAATAGTCCATTTTATCAAGCCAGATCATCTCCTTGGGTCCTCTAAGTCATAGCTAACTTAATCGAGAAAGATCACCAGTACCAAATCATAAAACTATGTACAATCTTGACTATCAAGCAAATTCTTGAATCTAATTCATTTGTAATGCAATTTCTCAACTTACAATATTTTAATTATTATAATAAATATCTCATATTCATGAATAAAAAATTCTAAAATTTTTATACAATAAATAAAATATGTAAACCAATATTATCTTAATTAGTTTTGAGGATCCTTTATGAACCTAAATACATGTTTCATTAATTCTCAATTTTTCTCAAACTTTTATAAAACACTAGTTATATAGAATTAATAGCATCATATAACCTTTCAAAATCATGATTTAATCACAAAAATTCCAATTAAAACTAGCAAGAATAGCCATGTATTTCTCCATTTAAAGTCCTATTTGTTGTTCTATATGCATAAAACTATTTTATCTGTACAGAACATCTTTCTATGCTTAATCAAAAATATTTTGTTTTAGATTAACCAAGTTATAATTTTTAATTCTAGTGAAATTATGATCAAAATTAAATGAAAGAAGTTCAAAATTAGTCAAAGAAAATTCACATCATATAAATACATACTGAAATTGATTGAATCAAACAATTTATTAAATACAATTGACATGACCTAGCTCTGATACCACTGTTGGTTCTAAAACTAATGCAAATCATATCTAAAATAGCTGAATAAATATATCAATGCCACAAACCGGGATCAAATTATATCTCACCCATATTTGAAAAGAAAAGTGACATAAAAGTTTACTAAAATTGAATATTTCTTCTATAATATGCATTTTTATCTTATAGGGTTATAACAAACCATAGTAATCCAAATAAAACTACCTCTAAATGTATTAATACTAGAAGAAGGATTCATGAATGGTTGTAATTTTCTTAGAGGCTAGTAAAGAAAACCATAAAAAAAGGGAGAGAGAGAGTTAGTGTAATTTTCAATGTTAGAGGTACTATGTAAGTTTTGGCTACACGCCTTTAAATGGGCTAAGATTTGTTTATTTTTCATTTTAGGTCACTTCTAAATTACATTTTTAATAAATTGAAATCCTATCCAATAATTAGGCCTTTTGTTAATTAAACATAATTTATGACTAGGGTTGATTTAAGGTATAAATATATTTGCATGTAATAAGAATTTACATTATGAACTCTTTATGATTTCCTTCACACTATGACATTTATACCAAAGGCTTTATTATGAAACTTATGACTTTTATTCAAATAAATGAATTAACATAAGTACTCTTGTAATAAATTATGAATCCTTTTATTTAGAAGTGAATGTATGTATAAAGATGTCCCTATTACATGAGTGCTCTAAGGTATATTACAAACAGTATACATAAGTAAGTGTAATAGTATTTGCTTTAGTATGAAAATAGTAGGTATTAATACAGGTTTCTAGAAAACTTATTTGAGAATGATTAAAAAAAGAAAGAAGATTTAGGCTTTGAAAGTTCCTCTTCAGTTAATTTAAGCACACTGAATTTAAAAACATCAATTTCTTCTCAAGTTCCATGGTGTTTTTTATTGTTTAGCTTATTAAGAAGAAGTATGCTTTAGGGAGGTTGAAGAAAAAATCTCCAAAGTCTTAAGTGGAAGAGAACCTAAGAGCTAAAATTTAATAAATTGGTGAGTTCAAGCTCAATTTTTCAAGTTTAAGTTGAATTTATTGTAGCTAAATAGCTAAGGAGTGACTTAAGAGTAATTTTTTCTTGTTTGATTTGAGTTTTCATTGAAAATTTAAAGAAAACCTCATTTAGCTTCATGGAATCAAAGAAATTTAAAATGCTTAGCTTGGAATACTAGGTGAGTGATGCTTTAACTTTGTCATTCATTCACCTTTTTAGGAGAATTTTTAAATAGTTAATGGGTTTGAATGGTTTTGACTGAGGATGCTTAGAAGGGGCAAGCTGCTCTCCTTTTGGACCAAAAGCTTTAAGTGTGGAGAAAAGTGGCAAAAAGGGATAAATGTTTTAGCTTTTAAAAAAGGTAATGAATCAAGAGAATTGCTTATGTAAGGTGAGTTTATGGCATCTTATTTCCTCTTTTGATAGCTTGATTTGGTGTTAACATGTCTTAAAGTGGTTATTGAGAACTTTTGATTACAATTTGCTAAAGTTAGTGAATAAAAACCTTCGATTGGTGAGGACAAGCCAAGACTAATTGGTGGATTTCTAAAGGTTAAAATTTACACTTGAAGGATTAGTAAAGGTAACTGAACTTCGGAAAAATCTAGCCTATTTTTCTTGATTCTAACACTATTCATTCCTCCTATAATTTTAAGTTATAATTATAATGATGAAAAAAGGATATCAATCTCTATTTGATGTGTTTCTAGAAATTCTAAAGAGAAGATAAGGCCAAACCATTTCACTGTAGCCCCTAACATAATTATAAGTATGCTACATGGAATAATCTCAAAGGAATGTAATTTATTAAGGTGGAATAGGGATGTGAGTTGCTTACCTAAAGGTTGGGTCAGACACTAAGTAGTAGTAGTAGTAGTAGTAGTAATAATAATAATAATAATGATAATAATAATAATAATAATAATAATAATCATCATCATCATCATAATAATCATCTCCGTCATTGTCATCATCATCATTGTCGTCATAATAATTATAGATACCTCACTATTTTGGCCTATGATGATCACCAGAGATAGATTTTTAAGCAATGGCACAAGCCTTTAGGAATTAGGTCTACACGAACTTACTTTACGGACTACACGAACAATCTTAATCTAGGTCCATACTAGCCTAATCAGCCTTATCAAGCCTAAAGCCCATGGTCTGCCTAGACAAGGTCTAAGTTCATGTCTATACAAGACTAACTCAAACCTAGCCTAAAGCCTATAGACTTATAGGAAAGCATACAACTTAGGTCTGCACGAACTAAGCTGTACAAGTCCGCACGGACTTGTCGATGTAAAATCTTCCAAAGGTGGGATTTTCCTATTTAGACTATGAATCCTATTCCTAGTAGGATTTTGCCTTTTTTAGATGGGAAAACCTTTAAAACCTAAGCCTGTAAATACCTTTCTTATGTATGAGAAAAATGGAAAAAAAGTGGAGAATAAAATTCACAACAGCTAAGAAACCTATCTGTGAGTCCATGAGAGGACTCCAACTAGAATACGATCTTCTAGTCCTATTAGCCTCACTAAAATAACTCTTTCTATACTCTTGCACTTTTTTGCTATTTCTTAAAGAGTTCATTCACAAGGTAATATCTGAGGACTTTTTGTATATATTGTTATTGTTTTCATGGACCTATGATCTCCAAGGATTGATTACAAGTGAGGTGATTCTATGTAATCCCCACATTAATCATAGGAGTAGGTCATGATTTTAAGTTATTTCATATTGTACAATTAATTATCATTACATCATATTCATTATGTGATCTTTGTCTTAATCTACATGGACTTATATATGAGCATAATGAAGTCCGCACGGACTAACATTATTGGTATATGCATGATTTGTAGTCCACATGGACTTGTATTAATAATAATAACTTATTCATTTTATGATGTTCTTATGTGTTCTACTTACTGTATTGACATAATCCTCTAATATTATCATGTTGTGTGAATATTCCATCCTATAATATGTTAATATTCCATCCTATAATGTGTTCTACTTAATTAGTTTTTATACACTTAAATCCTATGTTGTTAGTGTATTAAAGCATTTATATGCCTATATAAGACATGTTTTTAATATATTAACTTCACCACTGAGTTTTATACTTAACGTACAAGTATTTTAGTGTGTAATTAAGCAGGAATAGTGATCAAGCCTCACAATTCAAGTAGTGTTGTAGTGGGGACAATAAGGGTCTAAGTTTTATATGTCTTTTGATGTAAATAGTGGGCAATCATGTAAGAGCTATTGGTTTTTCTGTGCAGCATGCTTAGAAACTACAGAAATCTATAAATTTAAGCAAAATAGAATGTAAATAAATAAGTGTTTTGTTTGTTTAGGGTTGTTTGAAATTTAGATATCCATGAGCCTCAGGTCTTATGTGTGTGTTTTTTATATATATAAAGTGTGCTAATGATTAACTAGGGGACTAGAAGGGTTCAGATATAGGTTGAATGGATTGTTTGGTTATAGAAGTGTTTTTTTAATAGGTGAAAAAAATTTTGGTATCTCACTCGGGTAGCTATTGAGCTACGCAATTTTTTAGAACTTGAAAAGTGTTTGTCGATGAGTTTCTGAGTATGTTAGACCATGTATGAACATGGTTAAGGTTAGACTAAAAATCTAAGTAATGCTTGATCGAGTTATAGAATAGTTTATAAGTGTCAAAGAGTTTACCCCTAGAGTAATTCTAGGAGGGGTGACTTGGCAGAAAGTGTATTGCCTATTGGTTTCTTTGGGAATCTAATAGGGGGTGTCACATTTAGTGGTATAAGAGCATAGTTTTCTTATTCCTAGGTATCTTACATGAGTGCTCATGTCTATGATTGAATTCTTTGAACTACTACACTATAATAAGTCTAACAGGGGAGTGTTTCTTTTGTAGTAATCAGGGTGAGTGTGTAGACCCAACTAGAATAGAGAAGGGAAGTAGTAGGTCATGCCCCTAGTACTAAATAAGAAGTGGTTGAGTTGAGTTTGTTATACGTTAGTCACCACCTTAAGCATATTGCAGTAACCCAATTAGACATCATCAGTATTATTACCATAGATTGTGGGTTATTGAGATACGTGACAACATTGGTGATAGTTGCCTATGTTATGGGAGAAGAAATGCATAAGGGGAGAGATAGTATATAACAGGCCAGACTAGTTTAGGACCCAGTGCTAAAAAAGGGCTAAGAGAAGCTTAGATTCAATTAAGGCATCAGACATATAGACCCTCTCCCTTAGCCCCTAGGGTTATAGCAATAGTGACTAAAAATGTTCCCCTAACTAGTGGCATCTATTTTAAAAGGCATTAGGGGTTATACATACACACCTAGGTAATAGAATGCTTTTTTCGTGGGGCTAAAAACCATTTCAAGAGGAATCGCCCTAGAGGTAGACATGAAGGGCTGTACACAGGCATCCATAATAGCACCATAGAATAAGAAGCGGGGATAGGATAGAGGTAACAAACTTAATAGTAACCTCCTAACTAGGTTTGAGGCAAGGTTAGAAGCCTATACTTTAACCAGACAAAGAGCTAATGAGGCTCACAAAAAAAAAAGATCCTCTAAAGGATAATACTAGTAGGGTGTATTTAATTGATGTTTCAGTTCTAGCTTAAATGGATTAGAGATTTATACATTTTTAAGCTTATATTATACTAGCACATAGTAGGGGGACTAAAACCTAAATGGGTAAG
>CANXYI012030778.1:0-10580 GCA_948208565.1 Hura crepitans
AGTTATGTATATGTGGCGTATTATGTATGCTATGAATAATGCATGACCATAAGCATGAGAATGATCATGTAAACATGTAATGACATGTATAATATAATGAGAATATATTTAAACATATACATGAAATATTAGCATGAAAAAGATGATATAATGATATAGATGGCAAATGGTTGTTCTGAAATGCCATAATGCATTATGAGATTATGATATAGCCAAATGGCATAATATGGGAAATTGAAATATTATTAATGAAATGATGTTACAGATGGCATATGGTAGTTGGGAACACCATAATGCATGATGAGCTTATGATATGGTTGAATGACCAATATAGAATAGGATGGGTGTTGTAGGCATTCATCAATTGCTTATGATATATTGATGAGGACATAAGGTAAGAATGGCCTAAATTAATTATAAGAGTAAAATACATATGATAATGATTATTATGCATAAAAGATGAATACATTGATGTATTAATCAATCTGCTTATGTTACATGAATGGTAATATAATAAGACTAATAAATGGCAAAGAACATTTATTTTCCCTAAAGTTATGCTTTGACCAAATTAAAGATAAAATTCACTTAATCTATTTCAAGATGATGAAACTAAAAGTAAATTTTGGTTAGTGGCTTGTACAAGTAAATAGCCTAGTTGGATAGGTAGCTGCTAAGGTACTTTGTTACCTCTATAACCTTTGGGTTGTGATGCATGAATCGATGGGTTCTTACATAGCCTTCAGTTTGTGATACATTGATCTTCGAGTTTGATATATTTGGTCTTCAAATCTATTTACTAACCTTCGAGTCTATTGTGTTTTAATCTTTAGATTTATTTACTGACCTTCAAGTTTGATGCATTTGATCTCTAGATCGATGCTAGTGCAGCAGCCATTAAGTTCTATAATGGGGGCTACTGCACACCGTGATACTCTATTATCTATAGAGTACGTGTTTCCTTGGATATAAGCCTAATAAATAGATTTTAAAGAAGAATATACATGGTTTTTCATATTGAATAAATTATAATATTACGACATAATCTTGTGATGCATTATGTTTGTGATTTATGCTAGTTTATGGCACATATACATATTACATATAATGTTGCATATCACAAAATGAGCTGAATATTGATTTTTTTAGATCAAATGGATGATGATTTATGAATGAATGATATAAAGCATGAGTATGCTTATGATGAGTTATGTATAACTATGTTGTGAGATAAAGATTATGAGACTATGGCTTATGTATGATATACATGTAAGATAAAATAAAGGTCAATGCATGATAATGTTTAAATTAAGGCTTAATAATGATGTTTGAAATCATTAGATATATGGATTCATTATGCATATGTATGAGCAGTTGATTGAATCATGCCTATTGAGATGATGGTTCCTTTGCATGTTATGCCATATTGCAAATAATGCATGTTTGAATCTTGAATAAGTGATAGTGCCTTTTTTATCTATGCCTAATTACACATGTTGTATTATTGATTTATAACATAGTGGACTAGAATATTATGAATATTTTGATTTAAAGCAATTAATATAAGTTGAAAAGTAAAGGAATGTGCCATATTATGCTTGATACACCACTAAGCTGCAAAGCTTAGTGTATCATTTGTTTGAAATGCATAGGTTTTTAGATAGCTTAAAAGGAAAAACCTTCAAGCCATAGAGATTTTAGGGTTTCCAAGATGATGCTATTTATATGATTTTTATATGATATATGTAATGAAAAAGGAAAGAGTTTATAAGCACTCATATGTATATTGATGTATGGTTTATGGGTCTGAAATGTATCAAAAGTTTATGTGATCTTGTAATATATGTATATATATACATATATAAGGAATTCTCTTGATAGATATTGACATATAATGATTCATACACTATTATATGTATATTGATTTGGATTGGTTACAAGACTAGTGTTAATCCTTATATATATATATGTTTGTAGTTAAGATGAGGCTATGTTTGGATGGTTAGATGGACTAAGTTGATGTTGAGAGATGTTTTGATATATTAGAAGTGTGTTTTTATGCAAGTTACTATTTGGAATTATGTCTTGGTATGGCCATTATACTACCGAATTTTTGACATAAGGACCTTATTAGTAAACCTTAGATGTGGTTTTTTTTTAAGACTGGGTTTTATTTGTTGTATGATAATAGAATATGAAATTGGTTAGAAGGAAAAAGATTTTAAGTATTTGATAAGTAATAAGTTGTATGATGGTTTTGTGTGTCATTCCTTATTCGAGTCTAGTGATCGGACCGGGTCAAGGGTATCACGGGTGGCTTCCACTCTATAAATGCTTCAATCTTGCTAGGACAAATTCAAATGCCATCAACCTATTCTATATATCATATAAAGGACACTTCTTCAAGCTAAAACTCACATTTGTTAAGCTTGGCATAAAGCTTCTCATTCCTTAATTTTTGAAACATTATCCTGAGATGCTATTTATGATCATCTTTGCTTTTAGAATACACTAGAATGTCATCAATGTACACCATAATGAACTAATCTTGATATGCTTTAAAGATCCTATTCATTAAATCTATAAAGTCGGTAGAGTGTTGGTAAGCCTAAATGGCATTACCAAAAGCACATAATATCCATATCTAGTCCTAAGGGCTATATTAGCAACATCTACTTCCTTAACTCTCAACTAATATATCATGATCTCATATCAATCTTAGAAAAAACACTTACTCCTCTGAGTTGATCAAACAAATTGTCTAGGTGAGGCAAAGGATACTTATTCTTAATAGTCACTTTGTTCTGTTGTCTATAGTTTACACACAATATTAAGGAACCATCTTTCTTCTTCACAAACAAAATCGGTACTCCTAATGGTAATGCACTCTTGCAATTGTGTCTTTAATTCTTATAACTCTATAGGTGCCATTCTATAAAAAGGCATAGACACTGATACCTTATCAAGTAGAACCTTTATCCCAAACTCTAATTCTCTAGCTAGTGGTAATCTTGGTAACTCCTTAGGAAACACATCTGTGAATTTAAAAGCCACTAGTATCTAACTCATATCTGGTTCCTCCTTTCTAGTGTTATACATGAGCTAAATAGGCTTGACACCTTTTTCACATTATCCACCTACCAGTAACTACCAAAAACACATTAAACGTATATCTTAATCTTTTTCCCATAACCACAATATCTGTCCCATCCATTGTACAAAAGTGAAATCCATTTTTATTTATAATCCACCATCGCATTATCCCTGGATAACTAGCCCATGGCCAAGATTAAGTTGAACTCATCAAATGATAGTTTAATAAGATCAACAGAAAACACATGTCCTTAGATTGAGAAAAGACACTCTGTATAAACTCTATTAATTATCACATACTACCTTATTGGATTGCTAACAAGAATATCTATGTCAAGCTATTCTGACACTAACCCTATAACGCATCAAAAACCCCTAATTTATAAATAGTACTTTCATTAGAGTGTTTAATGATCTAGAGATTCGGGCTATACTTATAACACCCTAAAAATCTTGATATTTTATGGATAGTACTTTCTCGAGATGAATAGTGTTCACAAAACCCGAGATGCACTGAAGTCACTAATTAAAAGTATTAATAAAAAATAATTTTTGGCAAAGCTTGAGATTAATCGAAAGTTATTACATGGTTAAAAATGCTAAGAAACTTTTTACGATAGTGTCTTAGAAATAATGACCAAGGCAAAGTTGAACTATAAATTATTTTCAAAGTTACTCATAAAATTCTAAAACTTATAGAGCTTGATACTTAAAAATTCCAACAAGCCTAATGGCACTAGAATTGGAATTTTTAGGTATCGAGAAGTAATTTTTCGAAAATCGGGTAACATTAAAAATGGTATATTTAATTATTTTCTTCATTTTTTAAGATCTAATTTTTAAAGGCATATGGGGCATAATTAAAGTGAATTTATGCAACAAATATGGGTATTAATTGTGTATGGAAAGAAAGGGAATAGTGGGAGAAAAATGAATTAAAATAATGTTTTTTAAGGGGGTATAAATAGTCAAACTTTTCTAAAAAAGTCAACATTTTTAAAACAAATCACTCTCCTCTCTCACAGACGGTAACTTCCTTCCCTTTCCACCATTTTTTATTC
This sequence comes from Hura crepitans, assembly GCA_948208565.1. NCBI lineage: Eukaryota > Viridiplantae > Streptophyta > Magnoliopsida > Malpighiales > Euphorbiaceae > Hura > Hura crepitans. Next base: position 4,155 of record CANXYI012030778.1, read on the forward strand.
TTCTTCCTCCTTTCTAAGCCATATTTGTCCACACTAAAATGTTGTTAAAGAAGCTCCACACCCTCTAGGACTCTAAGGAAGCGAAAGTTATGAGAAAAATTACCTGGAATGATCGATTTTACTATCTCATAAATAGTAAGCCACTTAGGTTCAGGTAAGAATTTTTTACTTTTATTATTTTTTTTAGATACTAGGGGTGCCCAAGAGATGTTTTATGGTCTTAGATTAATTTTTTGAGACATTGATATATTTATTATAGAATTTCAAAATTTTGTTCGATTTATGTTAAGGATTTTAGGACCGAATTGTGATAAAGGCATGGCAATGGCATAGATAGACCTCAAGATTCCTTCTTGACCACCTCAGTATGTGTAATTGAATAGAATGTGTAAATTCAATTAAAATCCATAAATTCCACATTATGCTTAATATGTAATAAATGTTTAAAAGTGTGTATTGCCATTAATGTCATGCATTTAGCATGTAGTATGACATGTAATAAGTATATTAATGTGTTTAAATGATTAGAATAGACTAGAATTTATTAAAGATGAAAAATGTGCCTAATATGCTATGAGATGCTTAATATAGAGTATAATTAGGCTTAAGTAGCTTAATTTTGTAATTAAGGTTAAATGAGGCTAAATAGGTGTTGATTCAATTATTCGACATAATTTTGTGTTAGTGAAAATGAGAAAATACACTAGAGTTAATAAATACCCAAAATGTGCATAATTGGTCCAAATGGACATAATATGGTAAAAATGACTACATTTTGCATATATGAATAATTCTCATGTCTTTATGCCTAACCCTTATGTTTTCATAATGCTTAATTTAAATGTGCAACATATGCCTATTTTGTGAACTTTGGGTGAACGGGTTAAGTGCCATAATAGGGGTTATATTTTAAGTGTTAATTGGTATTAATAAGGTTATATGGGTGTTAGTAAGATAGATGTTGATATGGTTGGAAATATTATATGGAAATGAAGAATCAAGTATGTATATATGTATTTATTACCATAAAACATGAGTTATAGGTAATTAGTGATAAAGATTAGCATGTTAGAAGTAAAACAAATGAATAAAGGCTAAATGTGGCTTTATGGCTGAAACACAAAAATTAGCATGAAGGTTTATAAATTTTAATGCTATAAGCTCTAAGTGCATTTCTATATGTATCTAAATATGGTTATGTTGTATGATTGGTGATGAAAATTAAATCGAGCCTAAATGAGCATGTGTGGCCAAATGGCTTATGTGAGTACATATGCATGATGACTCAAAAATTGTGGTCATTGAAATGTATACATGTTTCACCCAATATGATGATTACAAATGTAATTACTAGCATGAAGAGATAAAGTTTATGACTAAACTATGGCTTAGATCCAAAATGAGCTTAAAAAGAGTTTTCTAAAATATGTTATGCCATATAATGAGAAATTGATAAACATGTAGGCATAAATTATCCTAAGTGGATTTATGACCTTAGTTGAATGTATGTCTGCATAATGCATGCTAAAAATCCATAAATGAGATAGATATTGTAATTGGTTGTGTATATGACATAAATATGGCATAATGGTATGTTAAAATGAGCATGAATGCTAATAATGAAGTTTTCAATGAAAATAAGTAGTTTAAGTCATATAATGGCTAAGATAAGTAAATTAAAAGCTATATAAGCTAATTTATTGAGGTGAAACTAAAAATAATGATTTTTAGCCTTTGAGATGCAACAACCTAGAAAAGGGATAAGTTGACTAATTAATTAGGGGATATAGCAGCTACTAAGGCACTTCAGTGCTTAGATGATTATCCAAAAGTTCACTTTTAGTCTTACCTGTGGATAAATATGCTAAGATATTTAGACCTAGATAGGTGCAGCCGCATGGTCCCATAGGGGCCACTGCACAAACACATACGAGTGCAGCCATGTAAGTCATGTGGGATATTGCACAACTATCTACACTGGTGCAATAGTCGAAAGGTCTAAAATGTGGACCACTGCATAACTTATAATTCTGTTATCAATAGGTTTGGGATTTTCCTGATAGGGTTAAATTGAGATAATAAGGTAAATAATTAAATTAACTCCTTATGCTTGTTATGATATTAATATAACAATTAAATGTATGCGTGAGTTGAAAATAGCTCATTTTGATGCCTTGTTGATTTTAAATGTTGGATTGCCATGTATGTATGACATGGACAACATGGTGCATGATGTAATGTCAATTTGTTCATGTAGACACTGGGTCTCTAGGGCTTTTAGGTTTGGTTTGCCTAATGATGATGAAAAGGACAAAAATCCCAAAAATTGATTTTTTACATCCAAATCAAAGATCTCAAAAATAATATTCCTTAAAAAAATAAATAAAACGGCTATTTTCCAAGAGGAAATGGCCATTTTGGAGAAAACAGGCCGTTCCTGCCAAGGGAAGGGCTGTTTTAGGCCCAAAACGATCATTTTGAGGACCAAAACAGGTCGTTCCTATTCACAGAGCGCCCGTTCGAGGCCTAAAATGACCAAAACAATAATTTTGGCTATCAAAACGGGCCGTTCCCATAGGTAGAAGGCCTTTTTGGGCCCAAAATAACCAAAACGGCTGTTTTGGCCATTTTTGCCCAAAAGGACCATTTTGTGCCTCAAGAGTCATGTATAAGAACTAAATGGGTTATTTTAAGCCAAGGTTGGTCATTTTGGAGGAGATAGAAAATTTTTTAGAGAGAGAAAATACATAAAAAAAGGCAAAAATACTCTTTCAACTCCTTTTTTGGATTTTTTCGAAGATTCAAGTACTGTTTTTAATTCAATTCGAGATCTTTCTAATGGCAAATATACTGATGTGTTGACCAACCCATTTTTCTTCTATTTGCCATTTTTTCTTTTTTCCATTTTATCCATCTACTAGTTAGATGTGATAAATTATTTATACCATATTTTTTTGCTTTTATGAGACTATTTATTTTTATTTTATTTCTATTAGTCTTTTTAATTTTGCTTCACATCCAAAAATATTAATTTCATCGTTTGGGCTAATTTTCATTTTCTTTTTGCATTATTCATCTACTAGTTAGATGTGGTAATTTATTTAGGCAATACTTTATATTTTTGTGACTGTCTATTTTTATCTAATTTCTATCTTTTTATTTTTGCTTTGCATCTAAAAACATTATTTTTTATGTTTGTGCTAATTTTGCTTTTCTTTTTGCCTTATCCATCTATCGGTTAGATGTGATAATTTATTTGTGCAATATTGTATATTTTTGTGACTACTTATTTTTTATTTAATTTCTATCTATTTTCCTATTTTTGCTTCATATACTAATATATTATTTCTATTATTGTGGTGCGAGCTATTTGATTATTTGGGACCTGATTGCTTTTATTATTGCCTATCTCTTTAGATTGTATTTTAAGCATCCCAAAATGAAATTTTATTTTTATTTTTATTTATTTATTCAGTTAGATTGTATTTTAGGTAATTGCCTTGTATTTTATTGCTTTTATTTTCAAATCATTTCCCTGTATATTCTGTGAACACAGTAATAATTAGGAAAATGAATTTTCACATGCTTGAAAGAATAACCAAATATCCTTGTTTAATTAATTGGTGTTTTATTAATAAAATGAGATTGATTTTTCTTAATAAAAGTCATAATAAAATTATTTTCTAAAAATTGACATGTGAGAACCAAAGTTCTCAAATTAAGTCAATTACCCGATTTTATGTATGATACTTCTAATTTCAATTTTGAAATATTCCATGAACACCGAATTAGGTAGAAAAATAATTTTACATGTTAAAAAGAAATAATAATCAAAATCATATTTTTTACAAATTGGTGTTTTGCTAATAAAATAAAATTTGATTATTTCTTAATAAAAGTTACAACGATAACATTCATTTTCTAGAGTTGACATTTGAGAACCAAAGTTCTCAACCCATTCTTCCAAATAAAAGTCACCACAATAAAATTCATTTTTCCAAATTAGCACACGAGAACTAAAGTTCTCAAATCAATAATTTGATTTTTAATAAAAGGTCACTACAATAAGATCCACTTTCTAAAATTGTCATACAAGAACTAAAGTTCTTAAAATAATCAATTGCCCAATTTCATGTATGATATTTTGATTCCACACATTTATTTATTTTTTTGTAAATAAATTCTATAACTTATTTTATGTGAATGTGTGATTTACTTTAATTGCAAAATATTGCTTGAGAAAAGGAATAGTATCATAAATTCAAACTGAATTTCCATATTAATTCGAGGTATAAATAAGAGTAGGGTTTCAAACCGCTATGCTTTTAGGCCTACAAGGTATTTCCCTATTCGGTCAGTTAGCGACTCCTACCTTGTAGAGCCTAACTTGCACCTCCTAAGCTAATAAAAAAGGAGTGGGCCTAGATTCCTCTGGCTTTCTTCTCACCTTTTGAGACTCGAGGAGTGAGACTTAAGTCGGGTTTTAGGCTGCTTCTATTTGATCGAACCAAAGAAAACAAAAGGGATGTGAACAGTTCATGAATAAAGCATATCATCATTTGCTTGAATAATATGCAATATGTAATTTAAATATATGTATAAATAAATGTATATACCGATGGTATGTTGAAAATGGTTTTTAGCAATTGTTATTTCTATTACACCACTAAGCATTGACTTAGCACATCATTAGTTTATGATATATAGGAAAAAAGACTACTTTTTTCTACTCGAAGACTCGGGACATCTAAACTTATGATGAGAAGGCTTTCTTCTGGTAAAGATTGTCTATGTAATATAATTGTGATGTATAAGTTGCACTCAAATGTGTAATGTAAATGGGATGGGCCTAAATTGTATCTAAATTATAAATTAATGTTCCTTTTGGATTTTAAAATGTGTAAACCTTTATAAACTGATAAATTATGTGCTATGTTATATGATATCTCTTCTAGAGGTTGAGATATCTTATGATTATATTGTGCATTGTTAGAGTGATAAGAAGATCACATGAAATTATGGAAATGTGTGAAAAGTATATAGAAGTATCTTTCTTAAGTAGGTTACTATTCAAAAATTTAGGATAGTGTCTGGTACAACCATTATATTGCCAGAATTTTGGCATAAGGATTCCTAGTTTTGAATACATAACACTATTTAGAAAAAGTTGTTATAAACCCATATTTTCACACATAATGTTTTAATAATAATGTCTTATAATAAGTAAGGGTATAAGTAGGTTAGGATATTTCGATATACGTATACACCTTAGTGGGGCTCGACGATTGGCCAATATCTAGAATAGGTAAAGGGTGTAATATTTGGTGGTATCAAAGCTCTATTATAGGTGTTCCTAGTGACATTTGAGTGCTTTATAGTCTAGAGTCTACATCACATTCTATTAGATGTCAAAGCTTATCAAATTATTTTCTTACCTATAGATACAATGAGTGATTAGACACAAAGTAGTAAAGATGAGGTCAAGAGTCATACTCTCACTACAGTAGCACTAGAGGCCTCAAGAATGTGGTTTACATCTACTAGTGTAGTGGGACAAGGACAATCCACAAGACAGGTTCCACTAGTATTCCTATAGGAGATGCTTCAACTGTTGAGGCTAGCTATTGCTACTACTCCTCCCCTATAAGCACCATAGCTTGAGGTACCATTAGCTCTCTAGAAGACTTACTTAGAGAGGGTAGAAAAGATAGGGGGTTAAGGACTTTAAGGACAACGGAGAAGTGACTCCTAGGAAGGTAGAGTATTGTCTTGATCGCATTGAGAAAATAATGAAACATATGTAGTGCACTCTAGTCGATAAAGTAATATGTGCTTCCTCACTCTTACAATAAGAGGCATCTAAGTGGTGGGAGGATCTTATAGAGTACAAGTTAGAGGATAAAGTGAAATAAGAGTAATTATTAACTAAATTTCATAAGAAGTACATCACGGAGGACTATCTTAATGATAGGAGGCAATAGCTTATAGATCTTAAGTAGGATCAAAAGACCATTAATGAATATGTGAAGGAATTCACCATGCTTAGCAGATATGCTAAAGACACTATCACCACTAAGGCAGACAAGTGCAAGAGGTTTGAGAAGGGTTTACATATTGAGATCAAGTCTTAGGTGGTGCTGATAAAGATATAGGATTTCTCGTAGTTGGTATCAATATGCCGATATACTGATAGAGTACAAAAAGAGAAAAAAGATTATACTAGAAGAAGAGATTAGATAGTCTAGAAGCATCCAATATTGCTTTACAGTCAGGGAAAAAGTACAAAAGCTTTCAGTTTGGTTCTACCTAATAGTCTTAAAAGCAAAGCCAGTCACAAAAACTAGCACAAAGTGGTAAAGGCAAATCTAGGTAGCCATAGCCTTAAGTTACCTCTACACTAGGATCAATAGGCAAGAAAAGTCAAGT
>CANXYI012030843.1:0-15691 GCA_948208565.1 Hura crepitans
TGAAATGGCATGACACAGATGTATAAATGTAGGATATAATATTCATGTTACAAAAATAATAATATTGTATTCCTCAATCTAATTAGGAGATTATTGATTCTTCTTATCATTCTAAACTATCCTTCATGCATGTCTTCTTAATTTCTATCACTAGAAAAAATATTTAATTTATTAAATGGACCCAACAAGGTAAACTACACTTTAAGACACTAGTTCTAAAGGGAATATAAACTATATGGTGGCCTATATCCTAAAACTCGACCACTGCACTAACCCAATCTGATATCGAGGATTAGTTTATAGAAACCTCCCAAATCAGATAGTGGATACCAGGGATCAGTCTATAGACCTCTCAAATCTAATAAATATCAACAATCATCCCAGCATGGATGATAAGGATCAGTTGTAGACCTTCTAAATCTAATAATCATAATCAAACATCACAAAATAGATACTAGGGATTAGTCTGTAGACCTCTCAAATCCAAAAATTATAAAAAATAATCTAACAGTTGCTAATCCCTAAGTTAACCAATCAACCCATCCAATAGGTGTGCAACTAATAGGCCATGTGTCTTTAATTTATGTCCATTTACTTATTGATTATCATTTTATAATATTTATAATTCATTTATAGTTAGTTATGAATTTTAATCAATAGTTAAATTTTGACCTGGATAGTTACGGGTCCTTTTTGGTCATACTAGACAGTTATAGGTCATTTTTGGAATACAATTTTAGGTCTTTTTACTAGACATTTATAAGTCAAATTTTTGTCTAAATCATGTCATAAATTTAAGTCCAACTACATGCATTTTATGTACCATTCATAGGCCATTTCCTAAATGGTCTATTTAATAGGACAATTATAGGTCATTTTCCCAAATTCGAAGATAGTTACAGGCTCGTAGCCTCAATTCACTAGGCATCTTTTCATTCCAATTCACTTTCTATTAAAGGCCATTTATAAGCTCATGTCATCAATCTCATAATAGCCCAAATTGCCATTACTAATTGTCATATGCATATGGTTTAAATGCCATTCAAGTTTGAGCTAGTTTTAGGTCACTTTTGCCTATGCTTTTTAAGTCCACTTTAAAGCCATTTTAGGTACTAATTCTTAGTAACACTTTCCATGTTAAATTTACCATTTTACCAGCCATATTTCCATACATGTTTTCACATACTTCATGCCAATTTCATGCCATACATTACATGCTCATGATATCATGCTAACCAAGCATACTACCTAACATAACATGCCATACTTACCATGCTAACCCAAGGCACACCTCTTGGCCAAACAAGGTTCATAGCCATTTTCATGCTCTTTCCCATAGATTATCATACATACATATCCCATATCACTATGCTAGCATATATATACATGCATACACCTCATATCGTGCATGTTATGCCATTACATAACCATTACATGCCTCGACCACACATGCCATGCTATGTCACACAACCATTTTTACATTTTCTTATCAATTCTAAACTACACACTATCCACATGCAAACAATACTAGTTTCCATTAAGTACACCATTCATACACATATTGTACATGATTCATATACTAAGGTCCTTCATAAAACCTCTTGGCCATATCACCCATTATCCAAAACCATGCCTTTTTCCACCATACATATACATATATTAAAAAACTCCATAATATACATTTCATTTATCATCACGTACACTAACATTTCATGCCATAACACACCATATACACATATGCACCCTCTTAGCCAAAATGAGGCCATACCCTTGCTAGCATTCTTTCCTCTAAATCATTCATTTATCATGAAATTAACATCAATAAAGGCTTAATTCACCATTACACAAACAATAACCATTAAAACTATGAATTCCATACAAGGTTTTCGACACAAATCATACATGAATTGAACATGGCATGCCTTAAATACACTAAATTCTTGAACCTTATCACCTTAGAAGCTTTTTCTACACCTTACCACCCTTATTCCCCTTGTTGAACCTCATTTCCCTTTAAACGTACATACCCATAGAAAAAGCTTAGAAAACTTACCAAAAATCCCACAAGCCATCATTTGCAATTCTATGAATATGGGAGGTCTTAGGATGATAAAATTCCTGAAGAAATAAAATAAAAAGGGATAAAAAGCACTTAAAAACAAAATTGATTCTTTAAGTTCCCTTTTATGTACAATTAGGGTACTTTGAATTTTCTTGAATTCTATGGTTAACTATAGCCTTCAAAACCTTCAAAGACAAATTCTAAACTCATTAATGGAATTTTTGGTAGTGTGAAAGTAAACATGAAAGCAATGCGAATTTAGGGAAGAAATGAGAAGTGGCATTAAGTGAGGGAGAAAAAAAAAGGAAAAAAATGGTGGAGGGGTGAGTAGGCTTTGCCATGTGGGTGCTTTAGTGGATGGAAGGGTATTTATAGTAGACATAGATAGCTTGGGTAGTGACACGTGTCAACTGAGCTTCTGGAAAACACTTGATTTTTGCTAAAACTTTGGGAATTTTTAAAAATTCACCCGAACCTTCAAAAATCATTGCATTTTTTTAAAAAATCCTAGATTAATCCTATTTAGGCCCTTAAAAAATTTCATAGCCAAATTCTCTCGATAGGACCGTTAACTAACTTCCTCGATTTATGTGCAAATCTCAAAATTTAAGACAATTAGTAAATGATCTTAAAATTTAAAAATTCCTTCCCCAGTAGTCTCAAGGGATTTTTTAACCTTTAAGGTATGGTATTTTTAGGTCTGTCTGAGCATATCTTGGGTCGTTCTCGGCCCAAGTCCATTTGTGCCTATAACCCACTTGATTTTGGCCTAAAATAATTTATTGGTTTTACAAAATCTTTAAATTAACTCATTTTTATTCTTTTATAGCTAGTCAAAGTTTCATGACCAATACGCCTTACCTTGATTCTCATAAAGGTGACCCAGCACCACAGGCACACTTTTTGAGCCTCGATGGCACTATTCACAGAGCCTCAACTTACTGCTATTATAATTCTTCCCCTCTTAAGAAATTTCATCCCTAAATTTACTTGGTCTAAACAGATGCGAATATTGAACTTTCATTTGGTCTTTAGGTTCCCATGTGGCCTCTTCAGTGTTGTGGTGTTTCCATAGTACTTTGACTAATGGTATTGATTTATTTCTCAATCGCTTGACTTCTTTGTCCAAAATCTACATTAGTTCTTCTTCATAGCTCAGATCTGGTTGTACCTCAATATCTATCACTGGAACTACATGAGAAGGATTTGATCTGCACCTTGTAAGCATTAAAACATGGAACCCATCTTAGATCTATTGTAACTTAGGTGGTAAGGCTAGCCTGTGTGCTAATGGGCTAACTCTTTCTATGATCTCATAGGGCCCGATAAATCTAGAACTCAATTTCCTCTTTTTACCAAACTTGAGTACTTTCTTCCATAGCAACACTTTTAGAAACACTCTCTCACCCTCTTTATACTTAATATCCCTCCATTTTAGATCAGCAAATGACTTCTGTCTATCAGCATTAGCTTTTAATCTCTCCCTAATAAGTTTAACTTTATCTTTTGTATCTCTGATCATGTTAATTCCTAAAATCTTACTCTCCTCAACTTCACTCCAACATAGAAGAGTTCTGTATCTTTTGCCATACAATACCTCATAAGGTGTCATGCATTAATTAGCTTGATAGTTGTTGTTATATGCAAAATCTACTAAAGACAAGTATTGATCCCAACTGCCTTTAAACTCAATAGCACAACTACACAACATATCCTTTAACACTTGTATCACCTTTTCTGACTGTCTATTCGTTTAAAGGTGAAAAGCTATACTATAAGTCAATCTAGTGCCTAAAGCCTCATACAACCTTTTCCAAAACTTAGAAGTAAATCTAGCATCTGCGTAAGAAATTGTAGCCACTGGTATACCATAGAGTCTTACAATCTCATCTATGTATATTTGTGCTAGTTTTTCCAGAGAATAATCTATTTTGAATGGAGAAAAATATGATATGTTGGTCAGTCTGTCCATAATTACCCATATAGCATCGCATTTATTTTTAGTCACAGGTAGTCCCATCACAAAATCCATTGTGAATTTTTCCCACTTCCATTCTAGTATTGCTATAAGATGTTTAATCCAGAAGGAACATGATGTTCAACTTTTACTTGCTGACAAGTCAAACATTTAGCCATATACTCTGTTACATCTCACTTTATCCTTGACCACCTGTAATGTGTTTCAAGTCTAGATACGTCTTTGTATTGCCTGGGTGCATAGCATAAAGAGCTTTATGTCCCTCTTTGAGTATCTATAACCTCAAGTCATATGTACTAAGTAAACACAAACTGCTATGGTAATACAAATATCCCTCCTTACTCAGTTCAAATTCTATTATCTTATCCTTTTTGACTTTACCCACAATCTATGTCAACTATTCATCCTTAGCCTGTAATGACCTAAAAATCCTGACACTCATGAATAGTACTTCCTAAAACTCAAGTCGCACTAAAAGTATTGATAGGTAATATTAATTACAAGAGAATTTTGGGCAAAGTTTAAAGCCAATTCGAAGTTATTTGGATGGTTAAAAATGCTAAATAAGATTTTATAGCAATGTCCTATGAATAGTGCCGCAGGCAAAGCTGAATCATAAATAAAATAAAAAATTGCTCAAAATAATCTAAAATTGTTATGACCTGATACTCAAATATTCCAAATAGTCCATTGGTTTTAGAATTCATCAGGAAGTATTTTTACCCAATTTTCGGGACATAAAATGTATTAATTTTTTAGGTTTTTGTCATAGTTTGGGCTCGAGGTTTTAGGAGGATTTAGGGCTTGGTTTAATGGAATTTTAGGGATAGAAATAGTGGAAAACTAATATTCCTATCAGTTATAATAATTTTTTAAAGGAAGGAAAACTTATTTGTGGAAAGGATATAAATATGGGACATTCTTATTTCCTCTCCTGCACACCATAACACCCCCTCCTCCCTCTACAAAAAATCATGAGCCCTCTCTTTCCCATTCTTTCTTTGATTTCTTCCTTCATAGAGTAACCCACTTTATAAGTCTATACTTAAAGTGAAGAGCTTCTCGAGATAAGTCCGTGGACACCAAAATCATCAGGAATGGTGAGGTATTTTAAGAGAAAACTGAGAAGTATCTAAGGTAAATAGTAACCTCTAGACACTCGAGTTTTTCTTTTCTACTAATTTTATTTTTCACAGGTTCCTGGGCATCGTAAAGCTTGTATCTAGGCTCGAAACATTTTTTTAAATTGTATATTATTTTATATTATTTGTTGAAGTTTGTACCTTTTTGTATTCATAGGTGAGGCATCGAACCGAGCCTCCCAAGGCAAGGGAAAGTCTTAAGCTAGCTTTAGGCATCCTGTATGATCCTTTTGGTATGTATAATTATATTAACTTGAGTTAAATGTATGAATTTTTAATATGTCCATATAGTTACATATTAGCAATAAATGCCATAAATTATTATAATGCCTAATAAATGTGTATATATGTGTATAACATTATTACATGGTATAAATGTGATGCATGGTGAATTTATGTGGGCCAAATGGTCCTTCAATGATGCCATATTCATTTATGCGATAATATGACCCTATAATGCTGTTATATATTGTTAATGCTAAATGACCATGTATAATCGTTTAAAGGAACATGAATTTGATTTTAAGGTGTCTAAACATGACATACAATTATTAATGCATTTATGTGTGTGTTCTAATGGCCTTGGGCATGGGGAGGCCAAAATTCATGTACGTAAGCCATATATGCATAATGTTGAATTATGCACGTAAATGACTTAAAATAATGTTTTGTGCTTAAATGCCTTTCTATATGTACACATATGATGTGTATAATGTGTGTGCATGCTTTATGATTACCGAATGGCATCTTAAATATTTTAGGGATTATTACCATGAATATAGCCATAAAATGCATGCTTATCACAAAAATACTGATATTATGTGAAAAATGGCAAATAATATGACATGTGATTGTTATGCATAACCATGATGCGTTAGACATTATAATGCATGTTAATGATGAAAGTAATGGTAAAATGCATGTTTTTGATGTCAGATGAGTTTTTATATTTTTACACCTAGGCTATGTGGCTATTCAGTGTTTTTGAGCTTGTGTAAGCTTATTTTGGTAATATTGTGTTTTAGTTAACACATGTTGCTTACCATGAATGGTTAGGCCTCATTGAGATGTGAAAGGGCCATTGGGATACATGTATGTGTGAGATGACAATAATTATGTTATACGTTAAAATGGTTAAAATTGAGATAATCGTCCAGTTTAATGACGCTTATACAGTTAGATAACCTAATATGGATAGGTTGACTGGTTAATGAGGATTAGTAGCTACAATATTTACCTTCAAGTAGTAGGCCTATGAGTTAGATGCATATTTGTGTCAATGGGCACTAGACTTTCAAGCCACTATTTAGCATTACATATGTGTGAGCCTTCGGGTTAATGCATTTTGTATCTAAGGATACTAGTGCCTTTAGGTACACTATTTAAGCACCTTTAGGTAGCCTGTTATCCACTATCTAGCCTTGGATAGTTGCCTTTTTAGTATGGGCATAAATTAAGCAAATAATTAAAATAAAAAGGATAAATGTGGTTTTTGCTTGATTAAGAGTAAAAATAATGTTAGGTGCATTTTTAATGATGCATTATCCATGATATTTATGTTTTTGGTATAAATGATTGGTTAAACTCATTTATATGATATAGGTGGAGTTTTATACTTGTTATATTGACAGGTTAATCCATATAAGGTCTTAGAACCCAAATATGCAGAAATGACATGTATGTATGGTAATGGATCATAATGCATGTTTTCATGCTCGTTGCCATATAAAATGAAGCATGTGTATATTTATAACCAATATATGAGTACCTCATGTATAATGGTTGGTTTTAATTATGTTAATAACAATGCAGCTGTGATTATGGATATAATGTAGTTTTTGAGTTATTAAAGGCAAGTAAGAGCTAAATTTGCATAATTATGTTGTTATCAAAATGTGTGCATATGTATGGTTTGAAATGACTCACTTGACACATATTGTATAAATGTATGCTTAAATTGCCATACCTCATTAAAGTGATTACACCACTAAGTGAAAGCTTAGCGTATTGCTTGTTTGCGATGCATAAGTAACTGAGTAGCAAATTAGAGCTAAAGCTTCTACACCACATGAGACTTTTGAAGATAACCCCTATATGGTTATTTTTTATCATTTTGTAATAGTGCAATGATATAAATGTAATACCCTTATGATTTCTAGAAGGATTAGGCCTAATCTATAATTTTGGTTGTTTTTGTAACTAAAGCTATAATATTGCAAAATCTTTATTTTTTTCCTCGCATGAATTGTGTGATAAATTGTGATATTGCATGTAGGAATGTTGATTGAGTTGAGCTTGAGGCTCTATGTTTTTTGATGAAGTTTGGAGGGTTCGGAGGACCCATTTAATATTGAGATGTAATGTATATGTTTATAGAAGTGTTTTTAATTGGTTTACTATTTAGGAAAGTGTCTTAGTACAACCATTATGCTACTGAATTTTTGACACGATAATCCCATTAGCTGACTCATAAAGCATGCCAAATGATTTTCAATGTTTTTACAACTCTATAGGTCAAGAAATTGGTTTATTAAACAAATTAACAAAAAGTTTTAATTATTTTAGGTTTTAATGGGTAGTGAAATCGAATATCGGTATATGGTGGCACTCCCTACTCGGGTCCAGTGTACGGACCGAGTGAAGGGCGCTACACTTAGTGGTATCAGAGCTTCAATTTGGGCTTTCCTCTAAACTTACAGGTTACACAAGAGCACGGTAGTATATTTACATCATAATGCTATTACATATGAGGCTCATAATTTGTTCTTATTATTTATAGACATGGAGATTAGCCATAGTATGACCCAAGTGAAGAGGAAAAAGTAGAGAGCCATGCTCATACAACTGTTACTCAAATAAGGGCACAGCCAAAGACCTCTAGTGATGCGAGACATATTGCACGTAGACAGTAGGGTCAATTGGCTTGGCTAAAGACTATGTTAGAGTTTGTCAGATAGGCAATGATGGCTATTGCTACTGCAGTTGCTACGGTACACACAACTTCACCTCTAGTAGCTTAAGAGTAGTAGGCTTTCTAAAAGACATACATAAAGTGGTTACTGAAGAACGGGGCCTAGTACTTCACGAGTGAAGAACTAGATGAGTCAAGTAGAGCTGAGTATTAGCTAGATTAGATGCTCAAGAAGTATCCTTAAAAGGAGTATACTGCATGCATTACTTTTATGTTGTCAGAGGAAGCTTTAAAGTGGTGGAAGGCCATTATAGAGCATAAGACAACTGATGATCTTACTTGGGAGTTCTTTCTTAAAGAATTCAAAAAGAAGTATATAACTGAGTATTATCTGGATTAAAAATATCAGGAGTTTATAAATCTTAAGCAAAAGCAAAGGACCATATCTAAGTATGAGAAAGAGTTTGCTCACTTGAGTAGATATGCTAAGGCATTAGTGGCTATAAAAGAAGACCGGTACAAGAAGTTTGAGAAAGGGCTAAATTTGGATGTTATACAACAGTTTGCTCCAATGCAAATCAGGGACTTTTCAACATTAATAGCAGCTTGTCATACTATTGAGATGATGAATCAGCTAAAATAAAAGAGAGATAGCTTCAAGAAGAGGTCCTTTGGTTAAGGACATGGAAATTCTAGTTATGCAATTGATAAAAGATAGAAAAGGGTTCAGTTTAGTCATCATCAGAACAAGAAGTCAAATTAATCTCATAGATCAGGATAGGGTTCTAGAGCATAGACTTAGATCTCAAGGGCTCCTAGATCCACTGCTGGTAGTGTTTTGATACCAGATTGTCAGACTTGTCATAAGAAACATCTCGATGTTTGTTAAAAGACCATGACAGGAGTTTACTAGGGTTATAGCTCTAAAGAGAATTTCCAGAGAGATTGCCCATTAAAATCATATAATCCTTCATAGAAGTAGGACAAGGGAGATGCTGGGAGTAGAGCTAGGGCTAGTCAAAAGGACAAGTCAGAGAGTAGAGCTCCAGTTAGGTAGTACACCATTTAAGCTAGAGAGAAGGCAAACGCCATAAATGTTATAGTAGGTATATTCCATATCTTTGATTTACTTGCTTTCACATTGATAGACCCAGGGTCAACACATTATTATATCTACATAGCATGGATTATAGATCAGGGTTTAGTGACAGATAACCTTGGTTTTGACATGATGGTTAGCAATCTAATAGGATAACACATCATTGTGAATAAAGTGTTTAAAGACTATTTTTTGTCAGTACAAGGACATGTTTTCTTAGTAGATCTCATTGAATTGCCATTCAATGAGTTTGATCTTATCTTAGGCATAGACTAGTTATCCAAGTATCATGCCATAGTGGATTGCAAGAAGAAGACAATCACATTACAAGCTAGTGATGGATCAAAAGTGATGGTGATGGGTGAAAGATCGGATTACATGGCTAATATAATATTAGTAGTTATGGCTAGAAAGATGATGTGAAAGGGTTGTCAAGCCTACCTTGCATATGTGGTTGACACCAAAAGGGAAGTATTAGAAGCAAGTTAAATTCTTGTTATGGTTGAGTTTAAGGATGTTTTTCTAAATGAGTTACCTAGTTTGCCACCAAAATAGGAGTTAGAGTTTTATATTAAAGTGATGCTAGGCACAACACTAGTTTCCATAGCTCCATACAAGATGCCTCCTATAGAGTTAAAGGAGTTGAAGATGCAATTGCAAGAGTGTCTTGACAAAGGGTTTGTTAGACCAAGTCTTTCACTATAGGAAGCACTGATTTTGTTTGTCATGAAGAATGATGGTTCATTGAGACTTTTGTGTGGATTATAGGCAATTGAACAAAGTCACTATCAAGAACAAGTATCCTTTATCAAGGATTAATAATCTTTTGATCAACTTAGAGGGGTAGGTGTCTTCTCTAAGATTGATCTTAGAACTGGGTATTATCAATTGAGGGTAAAAGAGGGAGACATACACAAGATGGCTTTTAGGACTAGATGTGGTTATTATGAGTTCCTAGTGATGCTTTTCAGGTTAACTAATACACTGGCAGCATTCATGGATTATAAATTAGATCTTCATGCCATTTCTAGATCAGTTTGTGGTAGTCTTCATTGACGACATCCTTGTGTATACTAAGAACCTTAAAGAGCATGAGAAGCATCTACAGACAATTATATAGATCTAAAGGGATGAGAAGCTCCATGCTAAACTCAGCAAGTGTGAGTTTTGGCTAAAGAAAGTACAATTTTTAGGGCATATAACATCAATAAAAGGTATAAGGGTAGATCCTAGCAAGATTCAAGTTGTGATGGAATGGAAAACCCCTAGGAATATGACTTAGATCAGGAGTTTCTTAGGTTTGGCTAGATATTATAGAAGGTTTATCAAAGGGTTTTCCTTGATAGTAGGCCCTATGACACATCTTTTGAGGAAGGATGTGAAGTTTGAGTGGGAAAGCAGATGTTAAAAGAGTTTTTATAAACTTAAGAGTTTGCTAAAAAAGGCTCCGATTTCAATTCAGCCAGTGTCAAGAAAAGAGTTTATTATATATAGTGATGCCTCACTGAATGGGTTGGGATGTGTACTCATGTAGGATGGCAAAGTTGTTGCCTATGCCTCACTATAATTAAAATCTCATGAGAAAAACTATCTGACATATGATTTAGAGCTTACAACTATTATGTTTGCTTTAAAGATATAGAGGCATTATCTTTATGGGGAAAAGTGTTATGTCTTCACTGATCACAAGAGTCTGAAGTATCTATTAACATAGAAAGAGTTAAACTTGAGGCAAAGAAAATGGATTAAATTAATCAAGAATTATGATTGCCTTATTGATTACCATCTTGGGAAAGCTAATGTGGTTATGGATGCCTTGAGTAAAAAGTTTATGTCAGCTTTGAAAGTGATATATGTCTGTTTAAAGCTACAAGATGACAGTGTTTCATTAGCCAACTTTGATATAGATAGTGAAAGAATCACAAAAAAATAATCATAGGCTTTAGAGTATCGTGAGTATGATCTAAAAGGGGAAGTTTACTGAGTTTGTGATTAATAAAGATGGCTATTTGTATTATCACGACTTACTTTGTATGCCAGAGAAGGAGGATTTGAGATAGTAGATTCTGTGAGAAGCGCAAAATGCACCATATGCTATGCATCTTGGTAGTACTAAGATATACTAGGATCTAAAGATAAAATATTAGTGGCCAAGCATAAAAAAGAGACATAGCTAATTATACAATAAGATTTCTCACTTATTAGCAAGTGAAGGCTGAGCATTAAGTTCCTTTTGGTTTGCTACATCCCATTGCAATTCCAAAATGGAAATGGATTTAGTCATTATGGATTTTGTGATTAGATTACTGATGACCAGGGACAAGCATAATTCTATTTGGGTGGTGGTCGATAGATTAACTAAGTTAGCTGACTTCATTTTAGTAAGGAAGATTATTCCTTAGAGAAGTTGGTTGGGCAGTATGTTGATGAGATAGTTAGGCTTCATGGAGTGCCTTCTTCCATCATTTTACATAGAGATCCTCATTTTACATCGAGATTTTGGAGGAAGCTCTATAATGCTTTAGGGACTAAACTTAGTTTTAGCATGGCTTTTCATCCTTAAATGGATGGTCAGTTAGAAAAAATCATATAGATTCTCAAAAATATGCTTTGAGCATGTGTCATAGAGCTTAAAGGCAATTGGGATAGATATTTGTCTTTGGTAGAATTCATTTACAACAATAGTTACCAAGCAAGCCTTGGTATGGTTCCTTATGAGGCATTGTACCGGAGAAGATGTAGGACTCCTTTGTGTTGGAGCGAATTGAGTGAGCACAAGCTTATAGGGCTAGATTTGGTTAAGCATGCTATGAAAATCATCAGAGAGAGGCTGAAGGTTGCTTCAAATAAACAAAAATCCTATGCAAATTTGAAGAGAAGAGATATTGAGTATGAAGTTAACAATAAAGTTTTTCTCAAAGTATCCCCACAAAAAAAGGTGTTGACATTTGGTAAGAAAGGGAAGTTGAGTCTGAGGTTCATTGGACCATATAAGATCACAGAACGTGTGGGTCCATTAGCCTACAGACTGGCTTTACCATTAGAGTTACATTAGATTCATGATATGTTTCATGTTTCAATGCTAAGAAGATATAGATCGGACCCTTTGCATGTGTTGACAGTTGAGGACATAGAGATACGATCGTACTTGTCATATGAGGAAGAACCTATTGGTATCCTAGCCAACGAGGTTAAGGAGTTATGGAACAATACTATGCCGTTAGTGAAAGTGTTGTGGCAATATCATGACATGGAAGAAGAAACATGGGAGAATGAGGCTCAGATATAGGAATAATAACCATATTTGTTTGAATTAGGTATGTTGAGGATGACAACTTTTCTAAGAGGGGAAGAAATGTAATGACATGAAAATCCCGACTCTCGTGAATAGTACTTCTCGGGGTGAATAATACTTTTCAAAACTCGAGTCACACTAAATGTACCAATGGGTAGTATTAATTACAAGAGAATTTTGGGCAAAGTTTGAAGCCAATTTGAAGTCATTTGGATGGTTAAAAATGCTAAATAAGATTTTATGACAATGTCTTATGAGTAGTGCCGTAGGCAAAGCCGAACCGTTAATAAAATAAAAAGTAGCTCAAAATAATCTAAAAGTGTTATGACCTGATACCCAAATATTTTGAATAGTCTATTGATTTTGGAATCAAAATTTTTTGTGATCAAAAATTATTTTTACCCAATTTTGGGGACATAAAATATATTAATTTTTCAGGTTCTTGTCATAGTTTGGGCTCGAGATTTTGGGAAGATTTAAGGCTTGGTTTAATGGAATTTTAGGGATAGAAATAAGGGAAAATTGATATTCCTATTGGTTGTAATAATTTTTTAAAGGAAGGAAAAATTATTTTTGGAAAGGGTATAAATATGGGAAATTCTTATTTCCTCCCTTACATACCATAACACCCTCTCTTCCCTCCATAAAAAAATCATGAGCCCTTTTTTTCCCATTCTCCCTTTGATTTCTTCCTCCATGGAGTGACTGACTTCGGAATTCTATACCCAAAATGAAGAGCATTCTGAGATGAGTACGTGGACACTAAAAACACTAGGAATGACAGAGTATTTGTAAAGAAAAATCAAGAAGTTTTTTAGGTGAATAGTAACCTCCTAACACTCAAGTTTTTCTTTTCTACTAATTTTATTTTTCATGGGTTCCTAGGATGTTTTAGAGCTTGTATCTAGGCTCAAAATATTTTTTTGACTTGTATATTATATTTTAAAGTTTGTACCCATTTGTATTCATAGGCAAGGCATCAACCTGAGCCTCCCGAGGTAAGGAGAAGGTGTAGGCTGGCTTCAGGCATCCTAGACAATCCATTTTGGTGTGTGTAATCATATTAAATTGAATTAAATGCATGAATTTTTAATATGTCCATATCGTTACATATTAGCATTAAATGCCATAGATTGTTAAAATGCCTAATAAATGTGTATATGTGTGTATAACATTAAATGATGTTATTACATGGCATGAATATGATACATGGTGAATGTTTATGGGTTGAATCATCCTTAAATGATGTCATATTCATTTATGCGATAATATAACCCTATAATGCTGTTAATGTTAAATGACCATATATAATCATTTAGAGGAATGTGAATTTTATTTTTAGGCATTTAAACATGACATATAATTATAAATGTGTTTATGTGTGTGTTTTAATGGCCTTAGGCATGTGGAGGCTAAAATTCATGCATGTAAACCATGTATGCATAATGCTAAATTATACAAGTAAATGACTTAAAAATGATACTTGGTGCTTAAATGCCTTTTTAGATGTACACTTATGATGTGTATAATGTGTGTGTATGCTTTATGATGGTCGAATGCCATCTTAAATATTTTAGGGGTTATTACCATGAATAAAGCCATAAAATGCATGCTTATCACAAAAGTACCGATATTATATGAATAATGGCAAATAATGCGATATGTGATTATTGTGCATAACCATGATACATTAGATGTTATAATGTATGTTAATGAGGAAAGTAATGGTAAAATGCGTGTTTATGATGCTGGATGAGTTCTTATATTTTTACACCTAGGCTATATGGCTACTCGATGTTTTTGAGCTTGTGTAAGCTAATTTTGGCAATACTATGTTTTAGTTAATACATGTTGCTTAGCATGAATGTTTAGATCTTACTGAGATGCGAAATGGCCATTGGGATATGTGTATACATGAGATGACAATAATTATGTTATGCATTAAAATTGAGATAATTGACTAATTTAATGATGCCTATACAGTTAAACAACCTAGTATGGATAGGTTGATTGGTTAACTAGGATTAGTGGCTACAATGTTTACCTTTGGCTAGTAGGCTTATGGGTTAGATGTGTACTTGTATCGATAGGCACTAAGCTTTCGGGCCACTGTTTATCATTACATATGTGTGAGCCTTCGGGTTGATGAATTTTGTATCTAAGGATACTAGTGCCTTTGAGTGCACTATATAAGCACCTTTAAGTTGCCTGTTATCTACTAACTAGCCTTGGATAGTTGTCTCTTTAGTATAGGCATAAATTAAATAACTAATTTAAATAAAAAGGATAAATGTGGTTTTTGCCTAATTAAGCTTAAAAATAATGTTAGGTGCATTTTAAATGATGCATTATGTGTGACATTTATGTTTTTGGTACAAATGATGGGTTAAACTCATTCATCTAATATAGGTGGAGTTTTATACTTGTTATATTGACAGGTTAATGCATATAAGTTCTTAAAACCCGAATATGCAAAAAATGATGCATATGTATGGTAATGGATCATAATGCATGTTTTTATGCTTGTTGCCATATAAAATGAAACATGTGTATATTTATAACCAATATATGAGTATCTTATGCATAATGGTTGGTTTTAGTTATGTTAATAACAATATAACTATAATTATGGATATAATGTTGTTTCCAAGTTATTAAAGGCAAGTAAGTGCTAAATTTGCATAATTATTTTGTTATCACAATGTGTGCATATGTATGGTATGAAATGACTCACTTGACACATATTGTATAAATGTATGCTTAAATTGCCATACCTCATTAAAGTGATTACACCACTAAGCAAAAGCTTAGGGCATTACCTTTTTGCGATGTGTAGGTAACAAAGTAACATATTAGAGCCAAAGCTTCTGCACCATAGGAGACTTTTGAAGATAACCCTTATGTGGGTATTTTTTATCATTTTGTAATAGTGTAATGATGTAAATGTAATATTGGTTGTATTCTCTTGTGATTCTAGAGGGATTAGACCTAATATACAACTTTGGTTGTTTTGGTAACTAAAGCTATAATATTATAAAAGCTTTATTTTTTCCTTGCATGAATTGTGTGATAAATTGTGATATTGCATGTGGGAATGTTGATTGAGTTAAGCCTGAGGCTTTGTATTTTTTGATAAAGTTTGAAGAGTCAAAAGGACCCATTTGATTTTGAGATGTAATGTATACATTTATAGAAGTGTTTTTA
>CANXYI012031078.1:0-14011 GCA_948208565.1 Hura crepitans
TGTTGTATGAGAATGTATGTAACACTTACTACCTAATCCGCTTCCAAACCGGGCATGAGATGCCACTTTCTAGAAGGTTACCCATCTTAACACTACTCTCACCAACTGTTCATTTAACTTGATAAGGAGTTACTTCTTTACATTTCATAATCAAATTTTAATGTGATTCATCCTTTTCCTGGTCTATTTAAAAGTGATATAACGTCTTAGGGATCTCATGTACATCAAGTATCAGTAATCCTATGAAATTTCTACTCATATCCATTTTTTGAAATTCTGGCAACATAATAGCTATTTGGGCAACAATATAAAAAGTTTACCTACAAAATAGACACTTCTAAACTCATCTCATCTATAGTCTCACACACAGGATCCTTCTAATACACCATAAAACTTATTATTAACATAAACAGCAATTCACCTGTAACTTAGCATGAATACAAATTGTAACATTAGTTCAGAGTGTTAAATCTTATTATTATTACAACACTATCTATCTTTTATACATGAGTGCATATACATATTTACAATATACATGATTAAAAGGTGTGAAGTCTACCCTAATGAGTTGGCTGCTATGCTGCTCCGGTGAGGCTGAACTATACGAACTATCTACTACCTATGCAATGGAACAACCGATACGTTAAGCATATGCTTAGTGGTGAATTCAATTATTCATACACTAAATCTCATACATCATGCATCATGTCATCTCATATATCATGCATTATACAAGCATTCCATCACAGTCACAATCACAGCATGTATTATAACAAGGTATTAATAGGCAGTAAAGTTATATGAAGTTCATGCATATTAAGTCCCTCTTTATCTCTATTGTCTCATTTATTTGTATTCCATTTATTTAATCATATTCATTGTTCTAGTGAGTGGCCTATATCTAAAAAACTACACTTTAGACACTAGATAACGAGTTCTAAACTTATGCAAGGGCCCATATTTTAAACCTCAATAGCTGCACCCATCATAAATCTCAGCCTGTATGGAGGGTTCTATCTTAGAATCTCGACGGTTGCACTCGTCTTGTAGCTTGTGCCAGGTCCTCATTTTGGACCTCGATGGCTGCACCTATTATCATACTCATGTCTTAAGCATACAATGGCCCTCATAGACCTTAAGGTAGCTATAGTTGTACAACATCATAAAGAGATCAATATCATATCATAGTCATCCTCATGGACTAACATCTCATGACACTGAGGTGTCCTAACAACTACTACTCCCTAGTTGATTGGTCAATCTATCTAGTAGGTGTCTAAATAATATAAGCCTCCGATTACATTCCATGTAGTCTTTGATTTACTATTTATTTGTGTCTATTTCTTTCGACATTGGTCTAGTGGTTTAGGTATCATGTCATTATCTCCTCTTTTCTTTTATCATCATTTCTCAAGTATCACCTTATTTCTCTTCATGTCATTATATATATGTTCACTATGCTAGTTCCTCATACAAGGTTATCTTGCGTACTTCCTCATGTCATTTCATGCATAATCATCACATAATTTCCTCTTCTTTTATTAGCCATTTAATCACCTCAAAGCATTGAAATCAACACTTCATATTTCTTTACCTCATATAATTTACAATTTTATTATTTAGTATTAAATCTCATTCTATACGTATATTAACAATTTAGCTTCAAGTCATGTAATCATTATAACCCTTATTCAGCCACACTAACTTAACTCATACAAATTCTATATTTCTTTATATTAAGTGGTTAAAGCCTATCACTTCACTTAATTAGAAACAACCTTACACAAATTATCATTAAACAATAGTTATATCCATTTAAATTTTCTAAGCCTACCATTCGGCCATTTGTTGTTCATCACCATACATCATGTTTTCTCTCCACTTTCCACATCATTTAAACTTTACATATTACAAACATATCATTTCCATCCATTTCCCAAACAAACACATGCCATGACATGCAAACCCACAAGTTCCATACACATGTTCACATGCCTAATTCACACAATTAAATAAAATCAAGTGCATAAATCATTAAATTCACTTACAATGCTTCCTAAAACACCTCTTAATGGCTTTTCAAGCCTTGTCTTCTTTCCTCTCCACACTTCTCCTTCTTTCTTTACAAACATGCTCCATTCTTATCAATAAAAATTCACCAAAAATTCTATACATGTCTAAACTTAATTTTAAGCTCATAAATACATTAAATAACTAAAATCCTATCTTAAAAAAATAATAGGAATTAAAGTAATCCCTTTTACTCACGTTAATTACTATTCACTTTAGGTGGATTTCTCTCTCTTTAAGTCTTTCTAAGGCTATCTTACACTAGAATAGGGAAGAGTAGAGAGTGGAGATGATTTTAGTGTAATTAGGTGTAGAAATTATGGTGATGTAATGGTTAAAAGGAAGAAAAGAATTAAGGTTTCATAAAGGGGGTTATGGCATTAGGTGAGGGGGAAAGAAGGAGGAAAAAGACTAATTCAAAAAGGCTAGGATCTATCTTTATGTAGGGAAGGAAGGATTGGATAGGTGCCAAGTGGCAAATGGGTGGCTAGGATTTATTCTTAGAAAATTTCTCTTTAAAAATTCATATCTCATGCCATAAATCTCAAACAAATTCATCTAGTGGCTCTAAAAATACTCAAATTAAGTATTTTAATTATTCCCCAAAAATTAAAATTTTTTTCCAAGAAAAAATATTTTTTCAGGTAAAGATGTCATAAATTTATTCTATTTAATTATTTCTCAAACTTGGAAAATTTCAAAACCAATTCGATTGGCTTAGTTAGAATTTTTGACCATAAGGTTATGCCATTTTTAGATTTTTGTAGCACTTTTAAAATAATTTATCGTTCAACTTTAATTGAGTCACTATTCACTGGGCACCAGCGAGTAAACTTTGTAATGAAATTTAACCCCTTAAATGGCTTCAATTTGGTCCCAAATTTCACCCATAATTATATTTTAATTAATTCTATCATCCTATGGTCTCAGTTCATCCCAAGTTCCTAGAAGTACTATTCACTATTAAGGTGTCCCTATTTATAATATTGAAAAAATTACAAGTGTTATAATGTATGAGTCTTAAAAGTGTTTTCATATATAATTTACTATTCACAGTGAGAATTTGTCACTGGTACAACTGTTATGCTGTCGAATTTTTGACATAATGATCATTGAATAGTTTAACCTATTAAGTGGTTTTTGTGAAGTTACGTTTAAAGACTTTTATGATAGTCGTGTATGGAAAAGGTTTTAAGTCATAAGAGTTTTTAAATAAACTAGATAATAAGAAAATGAATTTTGGTTGTGTGTTGTCTCTCACTCATTCATGAACGGACCAAGTAAGAGGTGTCACACGATGAGAAGAGGTCACTACCATCCTTTATTTATTAAAGAAGAAATAAATTGGAAGAAAACATCTTGTGCTTATAGTAGACGATGGATCCTCACCAAATATGTACTCATTAAAGATATTGGATGGTCTAGGGATTAAAAAAGTTAATTTTACTTCATGTGACCTAGAGATCTATGCATATGATTGATAGCATATTCATGGTTGAAGTAAAAGTATGACTTATCCTTAATGATGTAATGTTCACTGTCTTGGATATTCTCATAAGATTTGCTCTATTTTTGGTAGACCTTACTTCTACAAGTTGGGGGTTATGCCATCTACTTTACATTAAATGGTCAAATTTCCTCACAATAGAGGCATGTAATAATTAAGGCTATAAGTAATAACACCGTGGCTTCTTTTCATATAGTTATCCAACCATTTAATGGCTTTTATGTAGCTAGTATGCACATTGATGAATGGGTTAGCCTAATTATTTCAAAGATCATGAAGAAATGGGGCTACTTGCTGGCAATTGGTTTAGGAAAGAACTTGGAAGGGTTACATGCTCTATTAAACACTAAAGGATTGTCCTATCTATCTAAAAAGGGATTAGGCTACCAAGAGAAAATGGGGTCAAATCAAGCAAAGAATTATGATATTCATGTCTCATTTGATCAGAATTTTATGAAGGGGAATCTAAAAGGAACATAATATGTCGAAGTTGAGGCCGAGGGAAAGGAGCTCATTGAAGTAAAAAATTATTTAATTCTCTCTCCCTTGACTTATTTACCCAATCAAATGACTAAATTTATTTGATCATATGAATGTTTTAATCTTTCTTGTAATTTTGACTTTGGATGCTTACTAAGGCATGGGGTTATTTTTGGAATAATAATGGATTCTATTAGTGAGCCAACCAGTGATATATTATCATTATTCTAGTTTTTTTTATTATTGATGCATAGTTTAGCTTTAATGATAAGTTGTCATAATTTTTAATACTTTTGTTTAGTTTCCCTATATAATTCCATATATATCATAACCAAGGTTTTCATACCAAGTATAGACACCTAGGATTTAGACCTATGATGATAGCTAGAGATAAGCTTAAGAAACAAGTTAAGGGAGCTTAAACCTTAGGTCACATAGACCTCCTAACTCATAGTCTATCTAGACTTCCAAGTCAAAGCCTATAGGAATTGAGCCTATAGCCCATGGTCCATATGAACCTTATTTCCTAACTTAAAGCTTGCATAAACCTATATTCGTAAAGCTTCTAGAAACCTTAATTGCCTATTTAAACTCTACTTCTTATTTTATGAACATAAAGGCCTCCACTAGAAGCCTTTATATACTACTTTAATGAATTAAATTACACATCTAGAATAACTAAGAAGTATTTTAACGAAACCTTACCAAGAAAGCAATTCTACTAGTCCTAACTAGTACTAAAAGCTATAGTTCCTTTCTAAAACTTAACCTTTGATTTGTTACTTGAAATTTATAATCAAGTAACCCTAAGGCCTTTACTTTAATTATTTTCATATTGAAACTAATGATCTCTGATGATTAGGTAAACATGTGGGGTAATTCTTTGTAATCTCCATATCAATTATATGGTTTTCATTATGTTTAAATTGCTTTTTTAAAATATAACAATCATAATTTCATTCTTCATCATATGATTGGCCTGTACAGACCTCCTTTCGTGAGGATTCAAGTCTACATGGACATACACCAATTACTTTTTCCTTTCATGAGGATTCAAGTCTGCATGGACATACACCGATTACTTTTTTTAACATAAAACACTATATAGTCATTTCAAGTTTTTTTAATAGTAGAAATGTGATAGATCTAGGATACATTTTTTTTTTGCATATGAATATTTATATGTGATTATATCATATGATTTTAGCCTTTTATAAGGCTCATACTAATCGAGTATTGTTCTTATAATCATTTTATCGAGTTGTGTTAGTTCTGATCACGAACATTGGAATTATAGCATACATGGACCTATCAAGGATGATGAAGTATTTTGCACGGACTTATTAATGGGAATTTAAGTTTTATTTTATTCCAAGTTTGATTTATTTTAGTTCATGTCTATTTTACATACTCTATTCATTTTAATTGTAATAGTTAGGCTATTTAAACTTCTTTTACATGCAAAGGCTAATTCACATCAATGATTTTTATATATAATTAAATGGTGTTTTCTCAATAAAATAAATTTGATTTTTTCTTAATAAAAGTCACAAAGAAAATGTGTTTTACCAAAGGCTAATCTCCTAGAGATCGAAGTTGGGCAATTATTACCAATTCTATGGAATTATGGGTAATTGTGAGGTCATATTCGATCAATAAATGACCCATTTTATAGATGTCTATTTTAAAATCTTTTAATTATGGGATTTTATTAATTTAATTTATTTAATTGCATGCAAAAGTGACATGGATTACTTTAATTTATTTGCTTGCTTGCACAAAAAGGGGATAGATAAATGTTAGAATATAAAAGAGGTATATTGTAGGGGGCATAAATAAGATATTGATTCTAAACCCTTTCTAGGCAAAAGATCAGTAGGTTCTTGATATAGAACTAGGTGGAAACTCTAAAAAGAACCACCTCATCCTTCTACTATGGTGACTT
This sequence comes from Hura crepitans, assembly GCA_948208565.1. Classification (NCBI taxonomy): domain Eukaryota; kingdom Viridiplantae; phylum Streptophyta; class Magnoliopsida; order Malpighiales; family Euphorbiaceae; genus Hura; species Hura crepitans. The sequence continues at coordinate 6,003 of CANXYI012031078.1, forward strand.
TACTAAGGATGAGAATTGAATTCGAGTGTACCTAAATAATATATTTTTTAGTATTTTACTTTTTATCAATCTTATGCATTTTACCATTTATCAACCATGTCCATGTTACCCCATATGGTGTTACGAAATATGAACTATTTTTCACTTCAATTTGAGGGATTGCTAGTACATCCATCATTCATAAGCCTCATATCTTTAAGTATATCAAATGATCAACTAATTAATCGTTTTACCCTTGATTAGAAAAACCTATTAGGTGGGAACTTTCTTTGTGGGAGCCTTAAGCCTTTTTAACTAAACTAAGAGCCCACATAGGTAAGCTTAGCAACTTTTTTTAAGTTCTATGACCTTAAGTGTATATGATTGAATTGTTAATATGTTGCAAGATTGTTGCATTTAACTTTCTTCAAAGTGGAGCCAAGCCTATTATGCCTTTCATCTGGAATGGGATCAACCTAATTTCACTCTAAATAAGACTTAAATGTAATAGGCTATTACTCTTGCATGTGTTTTCAATACGAGCAATCTTAAGGCTAAACCAATTTTGGCCTAAATCTTAAACTTATGTATCGCCAATGATACTTAGGTAAGCCTATTTAAGAAAGACTAGCTTGACGACGTGTGCAAGAGTAATAAGGTTGAAAGGTTTAATGCTTGTGTTTGTCCTTGTAATCATGCATACCATGCATCTTGCAATATGTATCATATTGTGTGTGTGTGTGTGTGTGTGTGTGTGTATATATATATACATGCATCATATCTAACCCTTTATTTTACAGCCACCATTGATCCCTCTTTCACCGCTTAATAGAAGTGAATCGAAAAATGCCTTTATAGAACTAACAATCAATCCAATCTTCTACCAAAAAGAGCTATTATTTTGGAAATGAATATGTCACTAAGACCATGCTAACTAAGGTCTTATAAGATATAGAGAGGAGGAGGATGACCATTTTTGCTAACATGATATTTGGTGCTCAAGCCTAAGGGGAAAAGGGTTACACCTTTACTACAAAGAATAGGGGAAAGAAAGTGGTTAATTAAGTTGATGATCAAATTTTTGATGATGAAGTCTAGCTTGTCAAAAAAAACTATAGCAAGGTCCCACCACTAAAGACTTTTAAGGAAGATCTTTTTAAAAAGCTAAATGAAATGATGGAGGCCATGAATTGGGGGTAAAACATAAACCTCAAAGATATCAGCCTAAAGTCGAACCAAATTATGCCTCATAAGTTTAGGATGTTGGATTTGAGTAAATATGATGGTAGCATTGACCCTCGCACTCATCTAAAGTAATATGTTATCACGATGAGATCAATTAACCTCTCGGAGGACTAAATAGTGAGCTTGTTTAGTATGTCACTCACTAGACAAGCATTAAACTAGTATCATAATTAAGACTATAAGGTAAAAAAGAACTAATTAGATCTATCCTAGGCTTTTAATAAATAATATTCCAATAATACAAGTTTTGAGGTCACTTTGAAAGATCTTGAATTGGTTCACAAAAAGCCCAATAAGTCTTTTTTGAACTATTTAGACTGATGGAGGTCTAAGGTGCTAAAAATGAGGAACAAACTTAATGACATTAACCAAATCAAGATGTTCAAAAGAAATGCCAACAATTATATGAATGCTAAGCTAATGGCTAAAGGTATTACCATATAGGAATAGCTCAAAGACATAGCTATTTATCTTAAACTAGAATTTCAAAGCAAAGGATTTAAGAAAAACAAAGATAACAGAAACAACAATGGCGATAATAACTCAAGTTAAACCATAAATGTTAATGTAATGCCCAAAAACTCTAACTACGTGAATAGTATTCCAAGTAACTAGGTCAAACTAAGGTAGCCTAGAGGGAGTACTAGTCATAGAACTATGATAGATGAAATAATAATAAATACAAAGTTATTAAAAGTATCCACTAAACTAATAAAATTTTTCACATCAATATCTAGTGAATAGTGACTTTAGTTTACGTTGAGTTGTAAAATGGTCAGGATGTGCTCGGACTAACCTAGAAATAGCATAACTTGAAGGTCAAAAATTCCAAATAGTTTAATGGTTTTGAAATAAAATTTTCTGACATCGATAAGTATTTTATCTAAATTTCTTGAAAATGCGATTAATTAATTAACGAAGTTCCCATTGGGTTTTAGACCCAAGAGTTTACAGGTCCCTAAGTTGGGAATTTCTATAATTTTTTGTGTGTAAAAAGATAATTTTAGAGACCTTAAACATTAAAATTAGATTTTTGAAGCTTAAAACATAAATAGGATTAATCATAGCCGTCGCATCACCACATGGCACAATCGTGGCCATCCATGGTCTTAATATAAATATTGAAAGTGTGTGAATATGCCACACAAGATCAAAGAACCCTTTTTTCTCCCTTAAACCCCTTAGGCCAATGCCACTAATTTTACTCTCTCTTCTATTCTTTTATTCTTCATTTCTCTCATATCTCACACTTTGTACACCAAAAGTGATCTATATCACTCTAAAACCTACATTTAGGGTCAATTTCATAAGAAAAAAGTGTTTAAAGGCAAAAAGAATAGTTTGAATATTTAGGGTTTCAAACCTCTAAATTGAGGTAACCCTTAAATTCAAACCCTAGCATTTTTTTAGGTAATTAAAGGTGCTCTAAATTATGATTCTAGTGTTATTTTTGAATTTGGAGTTGTATATAATTTTCTATGAATTTTTCTAATAAATTTTCTATTATGGAAATTAGAGAGCTTGGAAGAGAATAAGGATAAAGGCAAAGTAAAGTTGAATAGTGTTATTTAGAATGCTAAATAATCACTCTGTAAGTGTATTCGATAAAATATGTTAGTGTATATGTGTGTTGTGAAAATTCCATAATCGGTGCATTATGTGGATGTTGTGAATTTAAGGGTTATTGTAACCCTAAAATGGAAACTATGGTATATTAGGGTTTATGGCATGTTAATTAACTAGTATGAATGAAATATGGATTGAAAATGAGCTAAATAAAGAAAATAAAGTCATGGTCAAGTTGTATGTATAATAGGGACATAGTTGGAATTAATGAAATTATTGTATAGTGGGTATAATTAAAGTGTAATAAGCTTAAATAAATTGATATAACATGTATTGAATATGTACATTAATGATTACATAAAATGGCAAAAATGTTAAACATGAAACATATGTATGTTATGTGATGAAATGTGTAAGGCATAATACATGCGGACATATCACATTTGGTAATGTGTACAGATGAATTGGTAATATGGTTAATGAGAACTATGGCACGGTATGAGATACAGGAAATGGTCACTTACATGTGATAAGAAAAGAGGTGAATGATCATGAAATGACTATTGGTATGAAATGTGAATTATGAAAATGACATAAAATGGCTATTTGATATGATAATGTGTGATGGCAATGGATTAATATGTACATGGACTTGAACAATAGAAAACGTGATTAGAATTTGGCATGATAAAATGTTCATGAGATGTGTAATCTATGAGTAACAAAAGTGGAAATGAGAACAGGCCATATGTGTTAAACAACTTGTTGGATAGGTTGACTAGTCAACTAAGAGATATAACAGCTGCTAGGACACTTCGGTGTCATTTACATGTACATGTTAATGTTTCATGATACTTGATCATAAAAGCAGGTGTAGCCACCGAGAGGTCCAATAGAACTACTGCACATAATTCTATATGGATGCAACCACCAAAAGGTTCAACAGGACCACTGCACACATATGTATTGATGATATTGATATAATACAAGTGTAGTCGCTGGAAGGTCTACTAGAACCACTGCATCAAATCTAAAATAGGTGCAGTCGCTAAGAGGGTTAATAGGACACTACACACTTATATTGATATGATATGCTAGCGAAGTAGCTGTGAGGTCCAAATATGGGCCACTGCACATCGAGATCTTGATATCTAGTATTGGGATTAGTGTTTGTCATATATGGGTGAGTAAATGGCACATAGCAATATGTGATATATGGTTAAATGAATTGGTTATTAACTATGGTTTAAATGATCTAAATAAATCGGATAATGACTTTGGCATTAATGAGTTAAGTAAATTGGTTAATGAATATGAAACATAATGATGGCAAGTAAATATGGAAAATCAATTGTAAACATAAGTGGTAAATTGGGATAAGTAAGTGACATATAATGGACAATAATAAATTGTGGTAATGTAATGACATAAAATAGCCAAATGTGTAACACAATAGGTGTGGCAAAGTGTGTAAATGTTACATGATATATTTCATTACTTGAAAATGCATGCTTGTCATGAGTGCAGTGTGTGCAAGCATATTTTATTGAATACACCACTAAACTTTATGCTTAACACATAGTGTTTTCTATGCATAGGTTATAGATAGGCAACTTCAGTCCAACCTTAGAGTAGTAATGTAGTGCAACTAGCTTTGAGCCTTGGAATACATTTTGTATCTTTTAGTGTGATGTATAAAAGGGTAGTTGGCACTCATGTGTAATTAAGGGTATGGGTCTAGCCTAGCCACATGTATGTATACTTTATGCAATTACACAAGTAATGTAAATTAATTAGACTGACATCAGTAGTACATAATAGGTATTTGACGTGAACCGGAGATATGATGATCTTATGACTATTTTTGATATTGTGACTATGATGTGATTAATGTCATTGAGATATGATGATAATGATGATGATAATGATATTGGGGGACCAAAAGGGTCCAGGATGTGGATTTGAGATTGAGAATTTATAGAAGTGTGATTTTCTATAGGTTTTATTTTAGGATATGACACTGTACAGCCGTTATGCTACCAGATTTCTATCCTAGTGAGATAATGTTGATTTAATGTGCATGCATATATGATAAATGATGATTTACATGTGGGGCCTAGGATACTTATGATACATACACACCTAATAGGGTTTTAAGAAGATAATGGTTTAACTAGACAAAACTAGTCAATATATCATTTTTTATTTAAGCTGGCAATGGTTAGAGTAGGAGGTGTGACAATGTGCCATTTCTCATTCAGATCCAACTACCCAGTCGAGTGAAGGGTGTCATAGTTAATATGGTCAAGTCTCACCACTTTTCTAATTGAGATAAACTTTTGTCTTGATGTTTAAATAAACTCATAAAAGAGGGCAAGCTTTAACTTTTAACATCCCACCTCAAGTTAATCCATTCATAGTTAGCCACATGCATGATTAATATTGTGCTTATCATCAAAGCACTAGCCATCTCACTAATAAATGCTTTACTCTACACCATGCTATCTAAGATCTCATAAATGCCAAACAAATACTTGATCTAGAAGACCAAAGCTTTACCAGCTAATCCTTTGCTTCGATAGTGAATTCTTGTACTTTTTTATTCATGATTTTTTAAGATAAAAATGGATTTGCTTATTTGTGTGATGCATTTCTCAATGGTAGCATGTATTTTAACGATCATTATACAACTTTTTATATTAAATCACATCGAAACTAATTCATTTAATCTTGGCCCAAATAAAAAACCTCAAAAATATAGTAATTGTAAAATAAATAGGGTCTACCATGGTGAGTAACTTAAGATCTTCCAAGAAGTAACTCATAAATATCTACACTTAATCTTAAGACACGGGACTCGATATTTCCTTATAATGCATAAGAAGTATCACTGAAGATGAAGAGAGAATAAAAAAGAGATAAAAAAAAGGAAAAATAGAAAAAAAGAAAAGAGGAAGGTCTGTGGGCAATCAAGTATAATGCCAATCAAATCATGCTTGAAAAATGAAAGTTCAAAATTTTCACTCAAACACTCTAAAAATTCCAAATTCCTTTTCCTCAAAAAAATATACATCCACTTTCCTTGAGCCTAAAGCCTATGGGAATCCATCTAAGCATAAAATGTTTTTCCTTTACTTCCTATTCATTTAGAAATTTGAATATCATTAGTGGGCTTTAAAAATACTAAAAGCTCTTTAACCATTATTTGAAAAGTCCAAAAGGAAATATTATAAACTTTAAAGCCCTAAGCCTTCTCCCTTCTAAGCCATGATTTCCCTCACTTATAAAATTCCTCTTTAATTAAAATATAACAAATCCTGCTAGGCTGATCAACCAAAAGTATAAACTAGGCAAAAGTTAGGGAAATTAAGAGAAAATAGTTAGCTAAAAAAATTTACAAACTAATTAATAACAAGGATATTATCAATGCACTACTGAGAAGGGCTAAGAAAAATGATATTCCATCAAGCTTTAAGATACTGAAGAGCCTTTGAAAGCTCTGTGAGCTTAAGCTTTACTGATGAAGATTAAGAAATGCTCTATAAGTTTCAAACTCCAACATAATATGAGTCATAAGAAATTCAAAATCAAGCCTCACCAATTTGAGTCACATGAGCTTTAGACTCAATCCTCACCAATTTGAGTCACGAGAAATTCAAGCTCAAGCTTGACTAACCCAATAACTAGGCTAAGAACTTCAAGTGCATAAGCCATTACAAAATGGCAAGGCAATTAACATTTGTGCCAAGTTAAAATGAATTAAGATATAATGCCTAAAATGCTATGTGATAATCATTATTATGCAAATTACTACCTAGAAAGAGATGCTTGCAATTAAGCAAATTTTGTTTGTGTATTTACTTTCTTCTTAAAAGTGTCAAAATTAGGTGCACCATTGTAAAAACAAAAAAAGGCCATTAATGTGAAAACTTCCTTTAGAGAGCACACTAGGAAAAAGTTAAAGCATAACCCACTAGTGTGAAAACTTTATTCGAGGAGCATACAATGCAAAAGTTAAAACACAGCCCGTTAGTGTGAAAACTTCCTTCAGAGAGCGCACTAGGCAAAAATTAGGGCATTTATACCTTGTAGTTTTTAAAAGTATCCAAATTAGATAATAAACTGAGGCCAAATGACCTAATCCTCCTCCTTCTCCTCCCTTATCAAAAGGCTAGCATTAAGTAGAGTAAGCTCAACTAGCAAGCCTCTATAGAGGGATGAAGTGATTTAATGGAGCTACCACTAGTTCTACACTAAGACCTATTGATATTTTGCCTAGAAAGGATTTAGAATCAATATCGTATTTATACCCTTACAATATACCTCTTCTTTATTCTAATATTTATCAATCTCGTATCATGCAAGCACGCAAATAAATTTGAACCATATATCAATCTTTGCATATTAAGGAAGTAAATTGCAATAAATAATACATACATCAATTAATAATAATAATAATAATAATAATAATAATAATAATAATAAGCAAAATATAAAATACTATACATCCATAAAATAGGTTATTCATTAATTGAAAGATAACCTAACAATTACCCGTAATATCATAGGAATTGGTGCTAACTGCCTAATTTTCATCTCTAGGAGATTGGCTTTTGTTAAAATATTTTCTTAAGATGACTTTTATTAAGAAAAATAATCAAAAACCATTTTATTAGGAAAAACACTAATTAATTATCTAGTAAGCAAAATCATTTATATGAGTTAGCTTTTGCATGTAAAACAATGTTAAATAGTCTAACCATTAACTAAAATAAAAAAATAAACATAAACCAAAATAACACAAACTTGGAATGAAATTGGTCTCAGGTTGCCATTCAGAGGCCTATGAAGACTACTCATCATCTATGATAGGTCTGTGGACCACTATTTTAAGGTTCATGAACACAACTAACACATCTCAAACAAAGTGATTAGCATAATAATAATTGGTCTGTCTGAAACTTAAATCAGTATAAAATCACATAACAAATAATAAGCAATGTCACATGTACATTAAACATAACATACATCCTTAGATCTACCATATTTATACAATTAATAAATCAAAACATGAACCAATTTTGAATGCTAAAACAATTAATTAGATTATGTATGGATAAACCTGACTCCCTATGAAAAGAGGTCCATGTAAACTAGTTTTATGACTTAGAAAACAATTTACAAGTATAGCAATTCAAGAAATAGTTTAAATGAGTATG